>CM055128.1:81187474-81454493 GCA_029206835.1 Rana muscosa
TCTTATTGACTCCAGACTCCGAAAGAGATCTTCCTTTAAGGAGTGCTTGCGGAAGCCTCCTGTACCTTTGGCTCCAAGCTTTGCAGTCCCACCCTTGCCTCCCTCACCTCCCATGCCTCCTGGTACCGAGTCGGTCAGTGAAGGTGAACCCATGCACTTGGACTTCACATGTCTCTCTGTGGATGGGAGAGCACTTAGGAGGAGGGAGAGATTGTGCCTTTATTGTGGCCAGGCAGGTCACTTTTTGAAGTCTTGTCCTACCCGTCCAGGGAACGCCCGAACCTTGAGGTCCTGTCATGTACAGACCTTAGGTGGCGTTGTTTCGTTCCCAGTTATCCATAAGGATAAGCCCCTGGTTCTGGACACCCTTTCTTGGGCTGTGTTGTCTGTCGAGATACAGGCTCTAATTGACTCTGGGGCTGCAGGCCTGTTCATTGATGCTGCCTTTGTATCAAAGCACTTGATTCCGCTGCAGCTGCGTGCCACTCCACTTGCCATTGAGGCTTTTGACGGGAGACCTCTACAGCCTACCCATGTGACTCATGAGACTTCTCCGTTGACCATGGCCATAGGGGCTCTTCACTATGAGATAATCCAATTCCAAGTTATTTACTTACCTAAATTTCCGCTGGTTATTGGTTATCCTTGGTTACAGAGGCACAACCCCTCTTTCAATTGGCTTTGTGCTGAGGTTCTCTCCTGGTCGCCACAATGCAGTAAGACATGCTTTCAGAACGTGGTCAAGGTCCTGTGCACCTCTTTACTCTCCTCCCTGCTGGAGGAGTACCGCAATTTTAGCAATGTCTTTGACAAAGGTAAAGCCGGTAGGTGGCCTCTACACCGGTCATATGATTGCGCAATTGACCTTCAACCTGGTGCCATACCCCCTAGTGGCCAGGTTTACCCTTTGTCGGTCTCGGAGGATAAGGCCATGGAGGAGTATGTTGCAGATGCACTTCCTCAAGGTTTCATCCGCAAATCTTCTTCTACTCCTTTGTGAAGAAGAGTGGTGAACTGAGACCTTGTATTGATTATAGGAGTCTCAATCGTTTCACGATTAAGAATGCTTATCCGATTCAGTTGATTACGGAGTTATTTGACTGCCTCAAAGGAGCAACAGTTTTCACAAAGCTTGATTTGAGAGGGGCATACAATCTTGTGAGGATTAAGGAGGGCGACGAATGGAAGACTGCGTTTAATACCACAACAGGCCATTATGAGTACCTCGTAATGCCATTTGGCCTTTGTAATGCTCCGGCAGTCTTCCAGGAATTTATTAATGATGTCCTTTAAGATTTGTTGCAGTTATGTGTGGTGGTTTATCTCAATGATATCCTCATATTTTCCAAGTCCCTAGAGAGCCACCACACAGATGTCTGTCGTGTGCTTCAGAAACTAAGAGAGAACAATCTCTATTGTAAATTGGAGAAGTGCGAGTTCCATCGAGAACAGGTTAAATTCCTGGTTTATGTAATTTCCATTGCTGGTTTTTCGATGGACCCAGAGAAACTTTCAGCAGTCCTACAGTGGCCCCGACCCGTGTGGTTACGTCCTCTGCAACGTTTTCTTGGCTTTGCCAATTATTATCGGAAGTTTATTCGTAACTTTTTGTCTCTGGTCAAGCCCCTGACTGATATGACCAGAAAGGACGGTAACTCACAGAGTTGGTCTCCGGAGTCCATTAAGGCCTTTGTGAGTCTCAAGGCTGCTTTTGTTTCTGCTCCAATGTTGGCACATCCTGATCCTGCGTTACCCTTTATCCTTGAGGTTGATGCTTCTGAGGCTGGAGTTGGCGCCCATCTGTCTCAACGTCCTACCCCTATGCATCCTAGTGGCTAATTTTCCAAGAAATTGTCAACTGCGGAATGCAATTACGAGATTGGGGACAGAGAGCTGTTAGTGATCATTTTAGCCCTGAAAGAATCAAGACATCTCCTCAAAGGTACCACTGTACCAGTTCTCATTCTTACTGACCATAAGAATTTCACATTCTTGTCTGAGGCTAAACGCCTTTCTCCCACAAGGGCGCGATGGGCTCTTTTCTTGTCAATATTACCAAGAAAACAAGATGGGAGTTTGATTGTGCAAAAAAATCAATAAAGATTGAAATTACAAAATAGATTTATTTTTTTATTAAAAACAAACATTGTTAAAAAGAGAAAAAACAAGATTCAGCGCTTTAAAAAGCCCTGTGGTCACAATACAAAAGAACGGTTGCCTCTACATGTTTCACCACAATGTGGCTTCTTCTGGAGCTTTTGTAGGACCTTATTACAGTATCCCCCTTAAAGAGATCAAGGTTCCAAAGAGTCCTCAGGGCCCGCCAAGAGGTCAAATGAGGTGTCAGTGTGCCATAAGTGAGGGGGAAACAATAACCCTGCAATCGCACCTTGTTATGATGAGAAGTTTAACTAATTATTAGTAGTGATGAGCCGAACACCCCCGGGTTCGGTTCGCACCAGAACCCGCGAACGGACCGAAAGTTCGCACGAACATTAGAACCCTATTAAATACAATGGAGGCGAACGTTCGGATTCTAAAGTGCTAATTATAACGACTATTATCCAAGTTATTGTCCGAAACAGAGTTTGGGAACCCGGCTTCTGCACCAGGGGACATGTATCAATGCAAAAAGAAGTTTTAAAAACTGACGTTTTCCGGGAGCAGTCATTTTAATGATGCATAAAGTGAAAAAAAAAAAGTCAAATATTCCTTTAAATATTGTACCTGGGGGTGTCTAAAGTATGCCTGTGAAGTGCCACGTGTTTCCCGTGTTTAGAACTGTCCCTGCACAAAATAACATTTCTAAAGGAAAAAAAAGCCATTTAAAACTGCTTGCGGCTTTAATGTAATGTCTGGTCCCGGTAATATGGATGAAAATCTTTAAGAAAAATGGCATAGCTACCCCATCAACCCCCCCCCCCCCCCAATACCCCAGCCCCTTTGGGTCTTGTATGGATATTAAGGGGAACCCCACACACAAAATAAAAAAGGCCCTATATACTCTGAACAGCCGTATACAGGCGGTGCATACAAGACAGGGACTATAGGTTTGTTCTTATGTAGAATCTGTTTGTAATTTTGAACAGCTACATTGTTTAAGTGTAGCTCCAGCCCAAATACCTATTTTTAAGCTTTTTGGAAAACATAGGGAAGGGTTATCACCCCTGTAACATTTGTTTTGCTGTCTGTGCCCCTGTTCAGAACATTTCACCTCACTTTGCGTCCCAATGACAACTGTTTTTGAAATGTGGTGTTTTTATTGACACAAGGATTGATGATAAAGCATCAGTAGAGAGGAGACACCTTTCTCCCATATTAATTCTTACAGGAGAGAATTTTCCTTCCAAGGGGTAGATTTCCTCTCACTTCCTGTTGTCTTCTTCCGTTTGCAAGTAGTAGTCGTTTGTAAGTTGGATGTTTGAAAGTAGGGACCTGCCCTATATACTCTGCAGAAATTGGCCCCTTAGGTGTTGGTGTTGGCACAACACTGTAAGCACTCACAGTTACTCTTGGTGGGTGCTGGAACGCCCTGCTGTCAACTATTATATCAGGAATTGTAATAACATATAAATGTTGAACAGTGGTAGTAAAAATTGGGCCTTTGATGGTGGTGCTGGTGCCACAACACTGTGAGGCCTGACAGTTACTCTTGGTGGGTGCAGCAATGGGCCCTGCTGTGAATTATTAGATCAATAATTATAATTGCATGCCCCTGTTGAACAGGGGCTGAAAAATTGGGCCTTTGGTGGTGGTGGTGGTGGTGGTGGTGGTGTTGACACAACACTGTAAGGCCTGACAGTTACTCTTGGTGGGCGCAGCAATGGGCCCTGCTGTGAATTATTAGATCAATAATTTTAATTGCATGCCCCTGTTGAACAGGGGCTGAAAAATTGGGCCTTTGGTGGTGGTGGTGGTGGTGGTGGTGGTGGTGGTGTTGACACAACACTGTAAGGCCTGACAGTTACTCTTGGTGGGCGCAGCAATGGGCCCTGCTGTGAATTATTAGATCAATAATTATAATTGCATGCCCCTGTTGAACAGGGGCTGAAAAATTGGGCCTTAGGCACTGGTGGCACAACACTGCAACCCCTCACAGATACTGTACTTGGAGCACAGCAATGAGGCCTGTTGCAAAGTATTGCATCAAAAATTGTAATTACACGCCCCTGTTAACCACTTCCCTACCCAGCCATAGACAAATGACATCCACAGATGGGATCTCCCATCCTGGGTGGACGTCATATGACGTCCTCGGCTTTGTAGGGGGATATCTGAATGATGCCTGCAGCTAGAGGCATCATTCAGATATCCTTTTGAAGTGCCAGCGATTCTGTGCACCATAAGAATGATCATAGCGGCGGTTCCGCCGCTTGATCGTTCTTATAGGCGGCGGGAGGGGACACCCCCCCTCCCGCCGCCATCCGGTGCTTCTCCGGGCTCCCCCGTGCGATCGGGGACCCGGAGCGAATCTTCCGGCATCGTTGGTGGAGTCACGTGATGAGCATAGAGATGACTGGTGACCAGATGGTCACCAGTCATCTCTATGATCGTCGGAGGCCCGGGCGCGATGTGATGACGTCACGCCCGGGTCTCAAAAATGTAAACAAAGCCGCCGTTGCGGCTGTAAGTATGAAATCAGCGAAAAAAAATTCACTGATCTCATGCTTTCCAGCCTGGAGGAGAGATGTGGAGTCTTATTGACACCGCATCTCTCAATAAAGAGAACCTGTTACACACATTCCTATTACAAGGGATGTTTACATTCCTTGTAATAGGAATAAAAGTGATCAAAAAAAAAAAAAAGTAAAATCATTGTAAAAAAAAAAAAAAAAAAAAGTAAAATAAATAAATAAATAATAATAAAAAAAATTTAAAACGCCCCTGTCCCCGGTAGCTCGCGATCAGAAGCGAATGCACACGTAAGTCGCCCACATATGTAAACGCCGTTCAAACCACGCATGTGAGGTATCGCCGTGTGCGTTAGAGCGCGTGCAACAATTCTAGCACTAGACCTCCTCTGTAATTCTAACCTGGTAACCTGTAAAAAAAATTAAAGCGTCGCCTATGGAGATTTTTAAGTACTGAAGTTTGGCGCCATTCCATGAGTGTGCGCAATTTTAAAGCGTGACATGTTAGGTATCTATTTACTCGGCGTAACATTATCTTTCATATGTTCCCAAAAAATTGGGCTAACTTTACTGTTTTGTTATTTTTTAATTCATGAAACCATTTTTAAAAAAAAAAGGCGTTTGAAAAATTATTGCGCAAATATTGTGCAAGAAAAAATGTTGCAATGACCGTCATTTTATTCCCTAGGGTGTCTGCTAAAAAAACATATATAATGTTTGGGGGTTCTGAGTAATTTTCTAGCAAAAGAATGATGATTTGTACATGTAGGAGAGAAGTGCCAAAATAGGCCCGGTATTGAATAGATACAAAAAGCCCTGTATTGAAGTGGTTAAACAGGGGCTGAAAAATTGGGCCTTAGCCACTGGTGGCGGCACCCATAAACCAAAATGATCTTCCAAGCTATCATCATTAATCGGATCATTGAGGAGGAGGAGGAGGAGGATAGCTAGTCAACATAACAGCACAGGAACTCAGCATCAGCATCAGTCTTGAAGGGATGTGACATTTTAAAATCAATTAGTCTGTTATATCAGCATCAGGTGTGTGGTAGCTGGTGGTGATCCAAGACTGGTTCATCTTGATGAAAGTCAGTCGATCAACCGAGTCGGTGGACAGGCGCACCCTGTGATCCGTGACAAATCCTCCAGCAGCACTGAATGTGCGTTCTGAAAGAACGCTGGATGCAGGACAGGCCAGAAGCTCAATTGCATACTGTGCAAGCTCTGGCCAGTTATCCATCCTCAAGACCCAGTAAGCCAGAGGATTTTCGGTGGGGAAGGTGTCCAAGTCTGACCTTGCCCCTAGGTATTCCTGCACCATGTATATCAGACGCTGGCGATGGTTGCTGGAACCGATCATACTTTGGGGCTGCGGACTAAAGAATTGTCTGAACGCATCGGTCAGACGGCCACCTTCCCCACCGCTCCTTCTTTGACTGCCCGAAGCCTCAGCAACTCGTTGTCCAGGACCAGGAGTTTGTAACCTCCCAGTCTCTGGGAACGCGTTGCACAGACCTTTCTGCAAGGCCTCCCGGAGTTGTCTCATCCTCTGCTCCCTCTGCGACGGTAACATAAGGTCCGCAATCTTACCCTTGTACCGTGGATCAAGGAGAGTGGCCAGCCAGTAATGGTCCCTCTCCTTGATCCGAAGATTACGAGGATCCTTCCGCAGACTTTGCAGGATCAGGGAGGCCATGCAGCGTAGGTTAGCTGATGCATTCAGTCCGGAGTCCTCTGGGTCACTAAGGACGACATGATCCGCAGCCACCTCCTCCCAGCCACGTACAAGTCCACTGGTTTCTTGGGACTGTAAATCATCCCTAAAAGACTGCTGCTGATGATGCTGAGTGCCAGCCTCCACCTCCATGCTGACACAATCCTCCTCATCCTCCTCCTCCTCCTCCTCCTCCTCTTCCTGTGCGATGGGTGGGACAGAAGGAACACTGTCTGGGTAAAGGGGGCCTTGAGAGGCAAGGAAGTCCTCCTCTTCCCTGTTCTGCCTCAAGTGCCCTGTCCATTATTCCACGCAGCGTGTGCTCCAACAGGTGGACAAGAGGTACAGTGTCACTGATGCATGCACTGTCACTGCTCACCATCCTCGTGGCCTCCTCAAATGGTGCCAGGACAGTGCATGCATCCCTGATCATGCCCCGCTGGCGTGGTGAAAAAAAACGAGCTCCCCTGACCCTGTCCTGGTGCCGTAGTCGCACAGGTACTCATTGATGGCCCTCTGCTGCGTGTGCAGCCGCTGCAGCATGGCCAACGTTGAGTTCCACCTGGTGGGCATGTCACATATAAGGCGGTTCTTGGGCAGGTTCAACTCCTTTTGCAGCTCAGCCAGGTGAGCACTGGCATTATAAGATCTGTGGAAATGCACACAGACTTTCCTGGCCTGCCTCAGGACATCCTGTAAGCCCGGGTACCTGCCCAAGAACCGCTGCACCACCAGGTTAAGGACGTGAGCCATACAGGGCACATGGGTCAGTTGTCCCTGTCGGAGGGCGGAGAGGAGGTTGGTGCCATTGTCGCAAACCACCATTCCTGGCTTAAGCTGGCGTGGCGTCAACCACCTCTCGGCCTGCCCCTGCAGAGCAGACAGGACCTCTGCCCCAGTGTGGCTCCTGTCCCCCAAACACACCAGCGCAAGCACGGCATGGCATCTTTTTGCCTGCGTACTTGCGTAGCCTCTTGAACGCCTACGGAGCACCGCTGGTTCCGAGGGCAAACCACAGGAAGAGGCCATGGAGGAAGAAGAAGAGGAGGGGGTGGAGGAGAGAGGTGTGTCACAACCAGTAGTAGCATTTTGGAGGCATGGCGGTGGAACAACCTCCAACACTACTGCACCTTGTCCTGCATCCTTCCCAGCTGCCAAAAGAGTGACCCAATGGGCCGTGAAAGAAAGGTAACGTCCCTGTCCATGCCTGCTGGACCATGAGTCAGCGGTAATATGCACCTTACCGCTGACCGCCCTGTCCAGCGAGGCCAAGACATTGCCTTCCACATGCCTGTAGAGAGCCGGAATCGCCTTCCGTGAGAAAAAGTGGCGTTTGGGAACCTGCCACTGAGGAACCGCACATTGCACAAACTCACGGAAGGGGGACGAGTCTACCAACTGAAAAGGCAGCAGTTGAAGCGCTAGCAATTTAGCCAAGCTAGCATTCAACCGCTGGGCATGTGGATGGCTGGGAGTGAACTTCTTTCGACGGTCCAGCAGCTGGGGCAGGGAAATTTGTCTGCTAGAATCGGACGTCGGTGTACTGCTAGCAGAGTGGCCGCAAGTACTGGGCTGTGACACACCTAATTCTACACCTTCATTCCTCTCAGTGCAGGTTTCAGAGAGGACTGAAGGTATAGTGGGTTTTGAGATCCCAGCTGATGCGGTGCAAGGAGAGGTCCGCTTTGTTCTTTGATGTGGGTCTTTAAGGTAGGCTTGCCAACGAGCTGCATGGCAGGTCAACATATGTCTGTTCAAGCATGTGGTGCCCAAGAGGCTGATGTTTTGGCCACGCGATATACGCTTGAGACCTATGTTGCAAACAGCAGCTGTGCGATCTGATGCACTCGCCTCAAAAAAGGCCCACACCAAAGAACTTTTTGAATGACGGGCAGAGGCAGCGCCCTGCACAGGCGGAGCTCTGCGGTGTGATTCCGTCGGTGTGCTGCCCATACGCTGGCCACTCAAGGGCATCCTGCCTCATTGGAGATGTGCCTCCTCTTCATCCTCCTCCTCCTCCTCTCTCCTATTAGGCACCCACGTGGAGTCAGTGACCTCATCATCCCCTCCCTCCTCATCACTGGAGCCAATCTGGCAGTATGCTGCAGCTGCTGGAGCATGACTGCCAGATTGGTCTCCTTCTTGAGCATCCCCTCTCTCTGCTCTCACGCTACTGCCTTCCTCTAGCTGGGTATCATCATCAGATCCTTCGAAACGCTGGGCATCCTCCTGGAGCATGTACCCAACACTGTGCTCAAACAGTTCGGGGGACTCCTCAGGAGGAGGACATGGTGGGTCTAGGGAAGGATTGACTAATGAAGATAATGATACCAGAGAAGAGGACGCTTTGGCAGCTGCTTTGCCAGTACCCGGAGCCTGGGTGAGAGAGGATGAGGAGGATGAGGTGGGCTTGGTCATCCACTCTACCAAGTCTTCGGCATGATGTGGCTCAACATGTCCAGCTGCCGAAAAGAAGGACAAGCGTGTCCCATGGCCATGTGCTGATGACAATGCACCGCGTCCACGACCAGCACTGTTGCCCCCAGACACAGAGCCTGCTTGCCCTCTTTTTTTGCCTCCTGACTGTCTGCCTCTCCTTGTTTGCCTTCCAGACATTTTAATGGATGGCCTGCAGGGAGATGGGAAAAACAGCAATAAGGGCTACCTTCAGGTGTATACTGTGCAGGAGGCTTAGCAACAATGACACTGACACTGTCCCCTGCCTATCCTTCTCTGTCCCTAAACACAAGGATTTGCAATATGCTTCAGCAAGATTGGTTTAGCACAGAATAGCACACTGACAGTTTCCCTCACTGTCCTTCTCTGTCCCTACAAACAAGATTTAGCACAGAATAGCACACTGATAGTTTCCACGAGTGTCCTTCTCTGTCCCTAAACTCAAGGATTTCAAATATGGTTCAGCAAGATTGGTTTAGAACAGAATAGCACACTGACACTTTCCCTCACTGTACCTCTCTGTCCCTAAACTCAAGGATTTCAAATATGGTTCAGCAAGATTGGTTTAGAACAGAATAGCACACTGTCAGTTTCACTCACTGTCCTTCTCTGTCCCTACAAACAAGATTTAGCACAGAATAGCACACTGATAGTTTCCACGAGTGTCCTTCTCTGTCCTTAAACTCAAGGATTTCAAATATGGTTCAGCAAGATTGGTTTAGAACAGAATAGCTCACTGACACTTTCCCTCACTGTACCTCTCTGTCCCTAAACTCAAGGATTTCAAATATGGTTCAGCAAGATTGGTTTAGAACAGAATAGCACACTGACACTCTCCCTACCTATCCTTATTTGTCCCTAAACACAAGGAATCCAGGATTAGTAAAGGAAAAAAATGACACTGTCCCTGCCTATGCTTCTCTTTCCCTGCTCTGGAACACACTACACAAGGCCGCCGTGCTGGCGGCCTTTTATAGTGTGGGGCGTGTACTAAACCCCCTCAGCAATAATTGGCCACAGGCATCCTGCCTGTGGCCAATCATTGCTCTCCTCGCTGCCGGCGCTGTGATTGGCCAAGCATGCGGGGTCACAGTGCATGCTTGGCCAATCACAGCGCCTGGATGACACTGCGATGGCGTAGTGCATTGTGGGCCGTTCGCGTCACTCGAATTTGGCGCAAACGGCCCAAATCGTTCGATCTTCGTCGAACGATCGAACAGCCGATGTTCGAGTCGAACGTATGTTCGACTCGAACACGAAGCTCATCCCTAATTATTAGGCTGATAGTTATATCACTCCCAAAGCGTGAACTTCATATGCTTGTGGTAAACTTCAAGAGCACTGTCCTCTTTGAAAATACCAGTATTCCTTTATTTGGTATCAAGATTATACCTTTAAGTCAGGGAAGGATCAATATGATTAGTCTGTCCCAAGGGAATATCCCTTTTTGACTTGAATTGGAAATCCTGCAGAACACAGGGCGATCGGCCACAGCTCCAGAAGAAGCCACGATTGTGGTGAAACATGTAGAGGCAACCATTCTTTTGTATTGTGACCACAGGGATTTTTAAAGCTCTGGATCTTGTTTTGTTTTTTTTAAACGGTTTCTCTTTTTAACAATGTTTTTAATTTTGTAATTTCAATCTTTATTGATTTTTTTGCACCCTCAAACTCCCATCTTGTTTTCTTGCTAATGTTTGAATTCAATTAAGGGAGGTGGTGCTTATAGTTAATTCTCCAACCTCAAATATTAAATTTATTATTTTGTTGTCAAGTTTCAATTACATAGGGGGTAATTTACTATAGCGCCACAGCGCTAATTACCGCAAATTTGCGCTAATTAGCTGTAAAACGGTATTCACTATAGCGCTGGAGAGAAAATACTCCCAAAATCGAATTTACTATAGCTCCCAGAATCCAAATAGCGCCCAAATCCTTACTCTACTAAAAGCTGGAGAATTGCACATGGAAATAATGTTTAGAGCATGATCTAATTGCCTAAATGGTACTGAAATATGTGGTATATTATTAAAAGATAATCTGCTTTTAAACTGTGTGAAAAAGTGAATTCTACACTGAAATATCTTTAAAAGTCTAATGCCGCGTACACACAATCGTTTTTAATTACGAGAAAAATTAAATTTTTTAAAATGGTCATTAAAAATGATCGTGTGTGGGCTTTCCAGCATTTCTCCCGACGAGAAAAAAGCAGAGAATCACGACGAGAAAAATTGGAACATAATCTAATTTTTCACGTCGTTTTTTACTTAGTCGTTTTTCTTATCATGAAAAACGGCCGTGTGTGGGCTTTAACGACGTGAAAAAAAATGCGCATGCTCAGAATCGAGTATGAGACGGGAGCGCTCGTTCTGGTAAAACTAGCGTTCGTAATGGAGATAGCATATTCGTCACGCTGTAACGCACTGAAAAGCACGAGGCTGAAAAGCGCGAATCGTCTCTCAACAAACTTTACTAACATGAAGGGTGGCGCCATCCGAATGGAACTTCCCCTTTATAGTGCCGTCGTACGTGTTGTACGTCACCGCGCTTTACTCAAGCATTTTTTTCCACGATAGTGTGTAGGCAAGGCAGGCTTGAGAAATCACGTCGAGAAAAATGCTGTTTTTTTCAATGACATTAAAAACGGTCATGTGTACGCGGCATAAGTCTTTGGCTGTCTTGATGAGGTAAACAGATAAGACTGTAATCTTTAAGTGGCTTTAAACCCAAAAGCAACCATTTATTATATTGCAGTTTATGCCGCGTACACGCGACCGTTTTTCATGACGAGAAAAATGCCATTTTTTTAATTAGTAATTAAAAACGATCGTGTGTAGGCTCCAGAGCATTTTTCACGCGCATGCTCAGAAGCAAGTTATGAGACAAGAGCACTCGTCCTGGTAAAACTAGTGTTCATAATGGAGATAGCACATTTGTCACGCTGTAACGGACTGAAGAGCACGAGGCTGAAAAGCGCGAATCGTCTTTCACCAAACTTTATCAACACGAGGATCAGCAAAAGCATCCCAAAGGGTGGCACCATTCGAATGGAACTTCCCCTTTATAGTGCCGTTGTACGTGTTGTACGTCACCGCACTTTGCACGAGCATTTTTTTCCACGATAGTGTGTAGGCAGGGCAGGCTTGAGAGGAAACACAAAAAATCACGTTGAGAAAAATGCAGTTTTTTTCAATTACATTAAAAACCATCGTGTGTACGCGGCATGAGAAGTGAAAATGTTCCAGTTTTTGTAAAACTAGGTGCAACACAACTGAGAATGCTCAGACCTGTAAATGGCTCAAATTTTAACTCAAGTGTCTTTTTTCACAAGAGTTACACACGATCGTTTTTCATGCTGTTAAAAATGTAATTTTTAAAAATGGCCATTAAAAATGATCGTGTGTAGGCTCCAGAGCATTTTTAACGACGTGAAAAACGGCCATTAAAAATTCCGGACATGCTCTCTTTTTTAACGTCGTTTTTCATGTCGTTTTTTTTAACGACGTGAAAAACGATAGTGTGTATGCTTTCACGACGTGAAAAAAAACGCACATGCTCAGAAGCAACTATGAGACGGGAGCGCTCGTTTTGGTAAAGCTAATGTTGGAAATGGAGATGGCACATTCGTCACGGTGGAATTAATAGCATCGTTTTAATGCAGCGCATTCCGTTCTTCTTTTGACATTGAGAGTTTTATGCCCAACTTGTTTCTAAAGTAATTCCAAATTGCTCTAATGATTATAAAATATTATTTTTAAGCCTCCCTCCTAAATAATACTAAAATAAGTTAATTCTCCTTTTTTCTTTAAATTTTATATTCTTTTTGGTTATTTTTTTTTTGGCCTTTTTTTAAGTTTTTTGGCTTAAATTATTCTTGTGTAAAGTTACCACAACAACCTTCCAAATGAGTCTCATTTGGCCTCAGGGAGGTTTGTGTCCCCTGATAATAACAATAATATAATTTGAGATGTCCCTGCCTGCTTCCTAGCAAGCTCTCTTTTGAAATACAAATCACATAGTCAAGTATTTAAAGGGCACTCAATTTTTTTTTATTTCAGAACATTAACAAATTAAAGTGGAAGGCAGCACTGGAGAGCCTGCTTGCATTTGTGCATCCCTTTCACCCCACAACAACCATACAAGATGTCCAAACCAAAATAGAGATTAGATCCCCCCAAAAAATGAGCCCAATCTTGTCTTGAGCTCCCAGAGGTCAGGAGCCACAGCAGATAAGTCCTATATGTCCCCAGTCTGTGGTACTACCGCAGGCATTATTTTCTTCTCTTCCTTGTAGCCTTCTCTCCAGCCTTCTCTGCAGCCTTGGTTGGTTTCTTCCTTGGAGGCTGGGGATCAGGAGGAGAGGTTGTGGCAGGAGGAGTAGGAGGAGGAGGTGGAGGAGTAGGGACAACCTCCGTTATGTCCGTGTACCTAGTGAGTTCACCCAGCACACCCTTATTGATGACTTTCAATAGCAGGGTCTCACTGTAAATTTTTTGCTGCAACTCCATTTGCCCTAGTTTGTGGGCGAGGACTGCGGCAAATCCCTCTTCAACAGAGGGTGCCTCTCTGAGGGCCGCTGTTGCCTCTCTGAGGAAGGCCCTGGTTTCCTCCTCCACCTGCCTACCTCTCCTTGGCCCTCGTGGTTTAACTACCAGGGGAGGCATCTGGGCTCTTGTGCTGGGCCCAGCCTCCTCCTGGGTGCCACTGGGCCCAGCCTCCTCCTGGGTGCCCCTGGGCCCTGCCTCCTCCTGGGTGCCACTGGGCCCAGCCTCCTCCTGATCCCCAACATCACCCTCTTCCTGGCTCTGCTCTGGCTGTAAAAAAAGAAAGGGACATTATTTATTTTGCCACATCATCATTCACAGACATTGTTCACCTCTAGACATTGTTGAAATCAATGCCAAAAGTTATGTCCTTTTCATTGATTACGCATCCTGGTTTTGTTGTCTTGGACACATAAAATTAGGCCACTACTGTATCTTGCTCTTCACAAACTTTATTGGTAGAAGTGTACATACCTTTAACAATACTAACATCTATTTAAAATCTATAATTTTGTACGATAGAAATATAGATAGCAAAACTTTACCTGGCTCCATATCTCCAAATCTGCCTCCTCAAGGCCCTGATCTTGATCCTCAGAGGAAGCCAGAGCAGGGTTGACAGGAAGGCTGGAGGACTGGCTGCAGGGAAGGCTGGAGGGTTGGGTACAAGGAAGGCTGGATTGACCTCTGGGGGGAAGGGTGGAGAGAGATTCGCGCACTTCCAGCTGGTCATCCAGAAAAGCAAGCTTACTGTAGTACCACAGACTGGGTTTATAAACCTTATCTGCTGGTGCACCTGACCTCTGGGACCTCAGGACCATAGTCCTCTGGGTCCTGTATGTCCCTCTGATGGTCCCAATTTTGTTTTTGACATCTTGGAGAGTTGTTGTGGGTGTCTTTGTTTGCACAAATGCAAGCAGGCTCTCCAGTGCTGCTTTCCTGGCGTCTTTATTTTTATTTCCGCCACTTTTGGTTTGCCATAATATAGGGAGCTCTTGCCATTTGTCGATGAACTCCCCCATGAAGTCTGGGTTTTTAAAAGTATTCATGATATCTGTAAAAAGCGAGAAACCAAAATAAAAATATATTTCAGGCAACATTCCTCAACTGTGCATTGTCTACATATTTTGAGCACACAAATCTCCTCGTCTGATGAACCTCAAAAAGTAAAATTGTTAGGTACCTTGGTCACGACGTTCCCAGCAATGGATCTTCACTTTATATACACAGCGCATGCGTGAAACTCCGCACGCTTTCCCCGCCCCTGACGTTCGATATTGTACTTACCCCGCCCCTTCTCGCTCGTAGTGCTGAACAAAACATGGCGGAGACACAGGTGGCTGAGATTACCTCTACAGAGGATGAAATTACAGAGGAGCCCAAATCAAGACCCAGGAGATATAAGGCATCCAACATGTCATTCGAGGAAATGGTGGAGATGGTCTCCATTTTAAAGAAGGAGGATTATGATGCCAAGCATGGTCCGTATAAAAGGCCTAATCTGGTCAAGTCCAGAATTATGGGCAAAGTGGTCAAAAGTCTCCACCAAAAATTTGGGGTGTGCAGAACGAAGGAACAGCTCAGAAAACGATGGTCAGATCTGAAGTTGCGGGAGGCCGACCAATATAAAAGAATCAAGAAAGTTATATTAAAAAGTAAGTTGTTTTTTTTGAGTTTCCATGGTACATATTATTTTCTTGTATTCTGTCGTGTATTTTTAACTTTCATATAGTACACTGAAAGATACCATCTTTTTTAGGTTCGTCCGCATAGTAAATTGACGTATTTTACCTCTTTCTCCGTACAGTTCCTCAAACGATGTTTTCGGATCATCCAGTGTGAACACCCATGTTTTTTTGTTTATTTGGGGGAGTACATTTGGGCCACACTTATTTTTGGTGTGCTAATCCAAAGGAGATTTGTTCATTTAGAAAAACGATATGCATGGTAATGTTAAAGGGAGTGAATGCTCAGCAGCTGATGAAACATCTGAACGCAGTAGTACAAGTGTGGGCCTAAAGCCAAAAAGCTTGAGGGAGTCACACACAGGTGATCCAGTGTAGATACTTTGGGGTGTTACAATGTTTCAAATTTGTTCACAAAATGTATATGCTCTGTTTTGGCCTATGTATCCAATCATTTGTCCCGGTTGGCACAGGGGTTAAAAATTAAAATGGAGCATGCTTCAAAAGAATGATTAAAAAGTTTTTTTCCATGTTTCTTATTTTAGCAAAATTGAGTCGCTACTAATGAAACTATTCCTTTTATTTCAATCTCACTAGGGATTCGAAAAGCTACCTCAGATGAGACGAGAATTGCAATACCTACAACAATACCCCCAGAACCCCAGGATGGAGAGGAATGTGATGTTGTGGAAGTTGAAAGTGGCACCACCACAGGTCAGAGAGAAACCAGACACATGCATGTTAAATAGATGTAGGCCTACATATTCTATCCTACATATTTCTTTTAACATTTAGGTGCAGTTCTGGCCGAAGACCCCAATAAGTTGTCACATCACAGTGCCCAGATCCTGATCCAATACCTGATGGTCTGCTGTCGTGACCTCAAAAAAATTAAGGGAGATTTGCGAGAGATCAGGGCAAATACAAAGCGGTTGGCGGAAAGGCTCCAAAATATCATGGCTGTGCTTGGGCGTGTCTAATGTTTTTACACCAAATAACGTTTTACTTGCAGAGATTTCTATTTTTTTGGGCTATTTTACCCTTAAATGACTAGCACATGTTTAGCTTTTTCAAAATTTGGAGAACTATAGTTTGTTTATGCATGGCTGGTCATGCGTTTTAATACACCTGAAATTAAGGGAACATCCACATTTCTATGGAAGTTGCCCACCTAAACAAAAAAAAAAAGGTATTTTTACATAACAAATCATTGTGGCTTCATTATGTAAATGTGGTGCTGAGTGAACTAATCAATGTTTGGTGTTTACACTGACAATGAAGGCTAATTAAAAGATTTTTTAATCCACATGGCAAAACAAATGCACTAGGTAAACCTACCAGAAACATCAAACATTATACAATAAAAATGACAAACCAATCTTTACTTTTTTTAAAAGTTTTATTTTTTTGGTCTAAAATTATTAGAGATTGTCTGGCATTTCAATGGCCCCCCTACCCATAAAATAGTCCACATATTGGTTACGGACCTCACGTCCGGTTGGGGGGGCCAAGCCAGGACGGCCAGCTTCCAGGGCCACCAAAGTTTCTGCATTGAGTAAAGAGGCCTCAGGCCCACTCAAAGATATATAACTCGTTGAATGCACCCTTAGGAAATTATGCAGCACACAGCACGTCATAACCACATGGTTCCATTTGTATGGGGCAAGGTGGATGGAGGTAAGGAAGAGGCGAAATCGGCTGGCCATGATCCCAAACGCATTTTCCACCACCCTTCTGGCTCTGGCCAGCCGATAATTGAAAACCCTCCTCTCAGGGGTGAGGGTGCATTGCGGGAATGGCCTCATCAAATGGGGTCCCAGGGCAAACGCCTCATCCGCCACAAACACAAAAGGTAGTCCCTCCACATTCTGCTCCGCGGGTGGCAAGGCCAGCAGATCCAAAAGGAGCCGTTCTCCAAACTCCGTCTGGGCAAAAACTCCTCCATCAGACATCCTGCCATTCTTGCCAACATCCACATAGAGTAACTCGTAGGTGGCCGACACCACTGCCATCATCACGACGCTGTGGAACCCCTTATAATTATAATAAAAGGATCCCGAATGGGGTGGTGGGACGACCCGAACATGTTTGCCGTCGATGGCTCCTCCACAGTTCGGAAAGTTCCATCGCTGGGCAAACTCGGAAGCCACATTCTGCCATTCATGTGGCGAAGAAGGGAACTGTGGAATTAAAGAAATAACAAATTAATACTTGGAGCCAGAAACATTGAAAGATGATTTCATACACACATTCATGGCCAACATTGGTAGAAACTGTTAAAAACATAAAAATTTGGAAGAAATAAAAAAAAAATAAAAAAAAATAATTATGGGGGGGGGGGGGGGGAAGGGTTGAAGATGAGTTGGGAATATCACACATGAAGGCTGTAGCACTCTGTATTGAAGTTAACAACAATGAAACATTCCGAGGCAAAATTTAGGGTGCGTTTTGGGTAAAGCACTACGATGGAACATATAATAAAAAACATGGAAATGACTAGGCAAGGTAGGTATGGCCCCAGGATAGCATGCTGGAGAGGTTAGGTATGCCAAATTTACAGGTAGGCCTCAAACACCAAACTTTAAATAATAAAACATGGGGAGAAAGGGGACATTCCCTGCAGCTAAGAATAATGTGAAGTAGGGACTGCAAATAAAGCAAATTAAAAATATCCCCAAAAAAAAAAACATACAATGTGAATTTTTGAAGAAGAACACTTACCTTAATATAGTCCTCCTGCAAAACTTGAAGGATGGCAGAACAAGTCTCTGGTATAATGATCCCCAGAGCCTGGGGGGAGATGCCTGTGGAGAACTTAAGGTCCTGCAGGCTTCTCCCAGTAGCCAGGTATCGCAATGTGGCGATGAGCCTCTGCTCAGCACTGATGGCTTCCCGCATAACGGTGTCCTGCCTGGTAATATAGGGGGACACCAAAGCCAACAGCTGCTGAAATACGGGGTCAGACATCCTGAGAAAATTCCTGAAATCATCAGGATTATTCTCCCTGATCTCCCGCAACAAAGGCATGTGACAGAATTGGTGCCACTGGAGCAACCAATTCTTGGTCCATGAACTCCTCCTGACCCTGCTCATGGCATGGAGTCGGGATACAGCATGAACCCCTGCACCAACTACAGCACGAACTCTACGACGAGTACGTAGCCGCAACATGGCTAGATAACGGTCGGCTGAACAGAACGTACTAGAAGAACGCACGGAAGAACAGCAAGGCCTATGAAGAACAAGCTGAAAAACACGAACGTGCAGAGCAGGCCGCACTGAATAAACAGATACGAACTGACTACAAGCAGTGCTAAACAGATACGAACCCACAGGCGCAATCTGAACTCCCGAAAACGATCTTCAAAGCACGAAGACTGAAAAGCGCGAATCGTCTCTCACCAAACTTTTACTAACACGCGGAAACACGGAATTAGCAAAAGCGTCCCAAAGGGTGGCGTCATTCGAACGGAACTTCCCCTTTATAGTGCCGTCGTACGTGTTGAACGTCACTGCGCTTTGCTTGATCGTTTTTTTTAATGATGGTGTGTACGCAAGGCAGGCTTGAGAGGAAACATGAAAAAAAACGAGGAGAAAAACGTCGGTTAAAAAAAATGACATTAAAAACGATCGTGTGTACGGGGCATTATAGTAAATACCGAAATGAGAGCTAATTAGAGAGCATTTTTTGGAAGTAAAAATCTGAGCTATTATAGTCCAATGCAAGTTTTAGCCATTGATTCTAATGGTACAATTGTAACTTTCACAAATAAATCCTTTTGTTAAGATGAAATGTATCTTTCTCTGAAATTAATTTTCCTTTGCAACATTGTTGCTTCTAATTAAAATATTTTGTTTAAGAATGCTAGAATGTGGAATGTTTTGATGTTTTTGTAAAATATATTTCCTGGTGCCTCCATGGCAGCATACCTGTGATAGAGCTCCGCCTCGACTCCTCCTTCAGGACTAGTGAATAGCATAAATTAAAAGGCATAGTCCCTCCCCCAACATTCTCTTTTTTTTCCTCATACCTTCTTGTGCTGGTGAAGAGTAGCAGTATGTCCATACCTCTGCAGTCGGCAGCGTCCGCCGGGTTTAGCCTTTCCCGTGCGCAGTCCCTGTTCTTGGGCCGCTCACAGCGCTGATAAGACTGGGAACCCCTCTGTGGATCTGTTGGGGTCATTTCGCAGAGTTTCCTTAGAGGAACGCAGTCTGATAATGTACACATGATGAATGCAGTAGGAGTCGCAAAAGGATAAGCTCCATCTTCCCAGGCTGGTGGTTTTCATTTTTATTACAGGCATTTGTTGTTCTCCCCTTTCTTTTCCTCTCTCCCCCTCCCCTCCCCTTTCCTTTGCTTATTAGGTTCCTTTAAAATGAATGTGTCTTACTTTTGTTTTTGCTCATTTGAAACTGAGCAGCTGGATAGGGCAGGTGCCTCTCTGTGCAGCAACATCGATGTGCTCATTTTCGGGTTCGGGGGGCTACAGGTAATCTGTACATCCCGCCAGGTAGGAGAGTGTCACGGCACGGCGTCCTCGCCGCCATACTGCGCCTGGGCGATTCGGGAGCAATACAGAGCCGTAGTTTCTCGGCTCTCTGTACTGGGTGACGCTGGGTTTTCTGCGCGGGTGCATGCGCGATTGCTCGGTTCAACGGCGGCCATCTTGGATTCTGGAAAAAGGGCTAGATTTGCCCTTTTTTCTCCAGAATCAATTCCCAATGGTGGTTATGGGATTAACCCACCCACATTTGAAACTATTTAAGATCAGAAACAGGGTTAGCTGTCAGAGTCTCCTCAGCTGTGCCCTGCTAGGTTTCTCTGACGCTGCCCTGTGGTACATTATTAAAAAAAAAAAAAACACATGTATGTATATATATGTGTGTATGTATGTGTATATGTGTATACATATGTATGTGTATATAAAAAAAAAATTATGTTAAAAAAAAATAAAGTGACAAAGATCCATAGTTCCTTTCCCTTTCTTACTATATTTCCGCAGCTGATCCTTGTGCCCAACTCAGCAATGAGTCATTCATCTCACAGCAAAGATCCTCACACTTCTATTAGGCATGTGACTAACTATACGGGAGTATAAAAAAAAAGAAGTGTGCTTACTGGTCCAACGTGAGTTCCTTACATCGTAGCCCTGCCTACTCCAAGAGGTCCAGAAAATCTTCAAGACACCGAGATGACGACAGCCCAGGCCACAGGTCTCATTCTTCATGCCACCGGTCTCGCTCATTAGGTCGGAGGTTTCATTCCTCACGTCATAGATCATGGAGGTCAAGATCCAGAGGACGTGATCGGTCCTCCTCTCCTAGGACCTATAGAAAGAAAAAATGCTGGACATGTGGAGCTACACCGCTACCAGATAGAGTGGTCTGTAAGGACTGTTTTACAGACTATGCCTCCAACCACAAGCTGGAAAATCAGCACGCTGTAGATCTGCTCAAGTGAACAATGAAGGACTCCTTCTCTGAGCTTATGGATTTTGGTCCCCGCTCAACCAGTTCAGCAGATATCCCAGGTTCAGGATACAGAACCTAATCTCCCTGGTCCGTCAGCAGTCAGTGCCACCATCAGGCCGACCAGCTAGAGATTCATTACCTCAAGACTTTTCAGGGGACTCTTCAAAGAAGTGAGAACCTTCTGGTTTCAGTCTCTCCTTGGTAAAGCCGTTCATCCAGGCAGTCAAAACTGCAATCGCCTGGAAAGATGCAAAAGAGCCTCCCCAAGAGTCTACAAGCTACTTACCATTCCTCAAAAGGAAGCAGGTTCTATTCTCTTCTCTGGGTGAGATTAATCAAGTCATTCAGAATGAATGGTCAAAGACTGATAAAAACTTTCATTGGGCCGGTTAAATAAACTATACCCCTTACCAGAGTTGGGAACGCAGTCACTAAACTCCATGCCAGTGGTAGACGCGTCGGTGGTGTGCAGGGCTGGACTGGGACAAAAATTTGGCCCTTGACTTCATCCAGACCGGCCCACTTTAATTCAATAAAATGCTGCCCCCCACCCGCCCAAAAAATCCCGCCCACCAAAAGTCACCTACATCCATTATTGTATATCATGAGAGGGTGAGCGAGAGGGGAATGAGAGAGAGAGAGAGAGAGAGGGAGGGTTGAGGGAAAGGGAGTGAGAGGGGGTGGGTAAAAGAGGGGGGTGAGTGTAAGAGAGAGGGAGTGAGTGTAAAAGAGAGGGGGTGAGTGTAGGACCCCTTTCACACTGAGGCGTTTTTTCCAGGCACTTTTGGGCTAAAAATAGCACCTGTAAAGCGCCTGAAAAACGCCTCCGCTGCAGTCCCAGTGTGAAAGTCCGAGTGCTTTCACACTGGGGCGCTACCAGTCCTCCAAGCAGCATCTTTGGGGCGGTGGAGGAGCGGCGTACACACCGCTCTTGCACATTGAAATGAATGGCCACTGCTGCTGAAGCGCCTGCAAAGCACTTCGGCAGCAGCGCTACACGGGCGCATTTAACCTTTAATTTGGCTGCTAGCCGGGGTAAAAGCATCTGCTAGAAGCCGAATAGCGCAGCTAAAATGACAGTAAAGTGCTGCTAAAATTAGCAGCATTTTACCGTCAATGCCCACCCCAGTGTGAAAGCAGCCTAATGCCCCATACACACGATCATTTTTAATGTCATTTTTAAAACTGACGTTTTTCTCGTCATTTTTTTTCTTGTTTCCTCTCAAGCCTGTCTTGCGTACACACCATCATTTTAAAAAATGTTCAAGCAAAGCGCGGTGACGTACACCACGTACGACGGCACTATAAAGGGGAAGTTCCGTTCGAATGGCGCCACCCTTCATGTTAGCAAAGTTTGGTGAGAGACGATTCGCTCTTTTCAGTCTAGTGCTTTTCAGTCCGTTACAGCGTGACGAATGTGCTATCTCCATTACGAACGCTAGTTTTACCAGAACGAGCGCTCCCGTCTCATACTTGATTCTGAGCATGCGCATTTTTTTTCACGTCGTTAAAGCATACACACTATCGTTTTTCACGTCGTTAAAAAAAACGACATGAAAAACGACGTGAAAAAAGAGAGCATGTTCGAAATTTTTAATGCCCGTTTTTCACGTCGTTAAAAATGCTCTGGAGCATACACATGATCATTTTTAATGGCCATTTTTTTAATGGCATTTTTAACGGCATGAAAAATGATCGTGTGTATGGGGCATTCGAGTCAGGGAGTGAATGAGACAGAGAAAAGGGCAGAGAGACAGAGGGGGGAGCTGAGAGACAGAGGGGGGAGCTGAGAGATAGAGGAGGAGAGCTGAGAGATAGAGGAGGAGAGCTGAGAGATAGAGGAGGAGAGCTGAGAGACAAAGGAGGGGTCTGAGAGACAGAGGAGGGGCTAAAAGAGGGGGGACTGAGAGACACAGGAACTGAGAGACAGAGGGAGGGACTGAGGCCGCGTACACACGACCGGTTTTCTCGTCAAAAAACGACAAGAAAACTGCCGGGAGAGCTTTCTTGCCGAGAAAACCAGCTATGTGTACGTGGGTTTCAGTTTTCTCGTCAAGAAGACTGCACAGATTCCGACGACAAAAAAGACGACCTGCGGTCTTTTTTCTCGTCCAGAATCTCGTCTGCCTGTTTCTCGACGAGAAACCTGAGCGTGTGTACACTTACCTGTTGCCGTGGAAACCCGCGCATGCTCGAAATGACTTTGACGCATGCGCGGTAGCTTCCTAGGCATAGGCATAGGGTGTAGCAAGATGGCAGGGACAGCATCGAATGTGACGAGCGAACGTTCGTCGTAGTCGATGACATCACCGCGTTCGTGCCATTCAAAAGAACGGAGGTTCTATTGAATTGTACGTGTGTACACTCGGCCAGGACAAGTTTCTTGTCAAGATTGTCGTCAGGAAAAACAACGTTTTTTTCCTGACGAGAATCTCGGCTATGTGTACAAGGCTTTAGAGACAGAGGGTGGTCGAGACAGAGGAGAAGAGCTGAGAGACAGAGGAGGAGAGCTGAGAGACAGAGGAGGGGTCTGAGAGACAGAGGAGGGGTCTGAGAGACAGAGGAGGGGTCTGAGAGACAGAGGGGGCAGAGAGACAGAGGGGGCAGAGAGACAGAGGGGGCAGAGAGACAGAGGGGGCAGAGAGACAGAGGGGAGGGCTGAGACTGACCACATTGCACTGTCCCTTTCTGCAGTCCATCCTCTGCTCACCTCCCTGCTGTCTCAGTGTTCTGGCATGTTTGTGTAGGATGCCAGGTACCTGATGGCCAGCAGCAGCAGCGCCGAGTCTCCCTCTTGATCCGGGGGGTGCTCTCGCTGCTCTGCTCCTTACAGTGGCGCATGTTCTCTTCCTCCGGGCTCCCAGTCAGCCTGCCCTCCGGCCCAGGCCGCATGGTTCTTGGAGCAGAGAGGAGGTGGAGGAATCGAGGTCCTGGGAGCGCCGGGGTGGCCGCGCTCGCTACTATTCGCCTCTTCGGTGGTCAGGGAGGGGGTGGAGCTCTTCTCCCTCGGAATTTTACATCCAACTGTCCTCCTTGCTGGCCACCTTCCCCGAATCCCTGCCGCTGTTTGCTGCCACGCTCCCGCTGCCGCCGAACTGCATAAAAATACGGGCCACAAAAAAAACGACCCACTGAGCCATCGGCCCACCGGGAAACTCCCGGTAGTCCCTATGGCCAGTACATCCCTGGTGGTGCGACTCGCAAAAAATATAACTTTACCAATGGAGGATTTCGCTTCCTTCAAAGACCCTCTAGACAGGCGAATCGACCTGAAGCTGAAGAGGAGCTACTTAGCCGCGGGAGCAGCGCGTAAACCAGCTATCGCCCTCACATCAGTATCAAATGCCATAATATCTTGGACAGATAATATTGAGACGGCTTTGCGTCAGGATGTCCCCATGGAGAATATAATTAAAGCCTTGGAGGAGCTTAGATTGTCGGCAGACTTAGTCGGGGTAGCGGCCATTGACACGATCAGGTGCTCGGCAAGATCCATGTTGCATTCAGTTAATGGCGAAGAGGGCCTTGTGGCTTAAACCCTGGATGGCTGACTTATCCTCCAAACAAAATTGGTGCAAAATCCCATTTGATGGGAAAGCACTATTCGGAGACAAAATGTATAAAGCTATCTCCAGGCTGTCAGGAGGGAAGTCTGGTATGCTTCCACAGGACAGAAGGATGCGAAAGTTCAGAGTTGGTTCCTATAGATTCCGCCAGACGAATCCAAGGGATTTTAGGCAATCAAGGCAACCCAGAGCCAACAAAAGACCTTGGAGAGGTTCTCAGGCATCATTTTTGAATAGGAAGATGAAGGCCCTTCTGGCTCCACAGAAGTAGAAGCAGTCCTTTTGACGCCAGATTAGCCCAGGCACTCCCGGTGGGAGCCAGGCTGAAGTTTTTCATCCCAGTCTGGGCCACCCGCTGCCAGGATCCCTGGATTTTGTCAACAATTCAATGGGGGCACTTTTGGAATTTCTCTCATCCCCCATCTCGGAATTCTTTAAAAAAAACAGAGATTCCATCCTCTCCGCTGAAGGCTTAAACTCTTAAAAATTTCCTAACGTCACTCCAGCTTCAGGGGGCGGCTGTTCTGGTTCCCAGGCTTCTACTCCACCCTATTTCTGGTCCCAAAGAGGACAGGTGGGTGGAGGCCTGTGATAGACTTAAAGAGGCTCAACCTGTATATCCGCCCCGAAAGCTTCAAAATGAAGTCCCTGCAGACGATTGTTCAGGCAATCCAGCCATCAGATTGGATGATTTCAGTCGATCTGCAGGATGCGTATCTACACGTTCCAATTCTACCTGCATTTCAAAAATATCTGAGATTTGCAGTGGGACGGACCCACCTACAGTTTCAAGCCCTGCCTTTCGGTCTGTGCACCTCTCCCAGGGTGTTCACCAAGATACTAATATCTTCTTTGGTTCCCCTGCGGGAGAGGGGCTTGAGGATATCTCAGATGATCCTGCTGACGGGAGTAATGCGCAGGAGTCTTCACTGGTGGACAGTTCCGGAAAACCTCTCCAAGCCTCATCACCTGGGCTCCCTTCCTTGGATCACAATTACGTCCGATGCAAGCGGGCAGGACTGGGGAGCCCATTGCGGGGAAACCAGAATACAGGGGAGATGGTCATGTTCCACCCAGGGAGTGGTTTTCAACATCTTGGAGATGAGGGCAGCCTTCTTGGCACTGACCTCTTTGGCACCCCAAATCAGAGGCCAGAAAATACTCCTTCGCCTAGACAACAGGGCAACTGTCGCTTATCTGCAGAGGCAGGGAGGCACTCGCAGCAGGTCACTCCTCAAGGAGGTGGAGCTGATCATGCTCTGGGCAGAGAAGAACCTCCTGGACCTCAGAGCGATGTATCTGCCGGGCAGGTTGAACACGGAAGCAGACATGTTGTCAAGAAACTTCCTGGACAACAACGAGTGGGCTCTCCACCCCCACATATTCCATCAGATTGCCAGCATTTGGGATCCCCCTCAGGTAGACCTGTTCGCCTCCCCGAAGAACGCCAAGCTGGACAGATTCTTCTCTCGGTTGCTGCATCCACAAGCCGAGGCAGTGGATGCCCTGTCATGCCCCTGGGAGGTTCACCACGGCATATGCCTTTCCTCCCAGGCCATTAATATTCAAATTCCTCTTGAGGCTGATCAGGGAGTCAGTCCAGGTGGTGGCAGTACTTCCGTATTGGCCGAAGAGACCCTGGTTTCCTCTAGCCATGCGCCTCAGTGTGAGCTCTCCAATCAGGATCACTCCTTTCCCTCAACTTCTGTGGCAGGGCAGTCTAGTTCATCCAAACCCTCAGAAGTTGAATCTTTGAATCTGGAAGTTGAGAAGCGAAGGTTTGAATCCCTAGGGTGTTCCCCAGGAGTAGGGATGAGCTCGGTGTTCGAGTCGAACATAGGTTCGACTCGAACATCGGCTGTTCGCGCGTTCGGCGAACAACGAATGATTTGGGCCGTTCGCGCCAAATTCGAGTGACGCGAACGCCCCACAATACACTGCGCCATCGCAGTGTAATCCCGGCGCTGTGATTGGCCAAGCATGCACTGTGACCCTGCATGCTTGGCCAATCACAGCGCCAGCAGCGAGGAGAGCAATGATTGGCCACAGGCAGGATGCCTGTGGCCAATTATAGCTGAGGGGGTTTAGTACACGCCCCACACTATAAAAGGCCGCCAGCGCGGCGGCCTCGTGTAGTGTGTTCCGGAGCAGGGAAAGTGAAGGATAGGCAGGGACAGTGTCAAATCTATTCTTTGCTAAACCTTGTGTGTAGGGACAGAGAAGGATAGGCAGGGAGAGTGTCAGTGTCATATTCTTTGCTAAACCTTGTGTGTAGGGAGAGAGAAGGATAGGCAGGGAAAGTGTCAGTGTCATATACTTTGATAAACCTTGTGTGCAGGGAGAGAGAAGGATAGGCAGGGAGAGTGTCAGTGTCATATTCTTTGCTAAACCTTGTGTGTAGGGACAGAGAAGGATAGGCAGGGAGAGTGTCAGTGTCATATTCTTTGCTACACCTTGTGTGTAGGGAGAGAGAAGGATAGGCAGGGAGAGTGTCAGTATCATATACTTTGATAAACCTTGTGTGCAGGGAGAGAGAAGGATAGGCAGGGGACAGTGTCAGTGTCATTGTTGCTAAGCCTCCTGCACATTAAACACCTGAAGTTAGCCCTTATTGCTGCTTTTTCCTGGTGTGTTACACCAACAGGCATTTGCAGCACTTACAGCGGGCGGAGTGTGCCTCCTGATCATATTACACCTGAAGTTAGCCTGTATTGCTGCTTTTTCCTGGTGTGTTACACCAACAGGCATTTGCGGCACTTACAGCGGGCGGAGTGTGCCTCCTGATCATATTACACCTGAAGTTAGCCTGTATTGCTGCTTTTTCCTGGTGTGTTACACCAACAGGCATTTACGGCACTTACAGCGGGCGGAGTGTGCCTCCTGATCATATTACACCTGAAGATAGCCTGTATTGCTGCTTTTTCCTGGTGTGTTACACCAACAGGCATTTGCGGCACTTACAGCGGGCGGAGTGTGCCTCCTGATCATATTACACCTGAAGTTAGCCTGTATTGCTGCTTTTTCCTGGTGTGTTACACCAACAGGCATTTGCAGCACCTACAGCAGGCGTAGTGTGATGCCTGCAAAATATACTCCTGAAGCTAGGCCTTATTGCTGGTTTTCCCATTTCCCTGCAGGCCATTAGAATGTCTGGAAGGCAAACAAGGAGAGGCAGACAGTCAGGAGCCAATAAAAGAGGGCAAGCAGGCTCTGTGTCTAGAGACAACAGTGCTGGTCGTGGACGCGGTGCATCGCCATCAGCACGTGGCCATGGGACACGCTTGTCCTTCTTTTCGGCAACTGGACGTGTTGAGCCGCATCATGCCGAAGACTTGGTAGAGTGGATGACCAAGCCCTCCTCATCCTCCTCATCCTCTCTCACCCAGGCTCAGGGAACTGGCAAAGCAGCTGCCAAAGCGTCCTCTTCCCTGGTATCAATGTCATCATCAGTCACTCCTTCCCTAGACCAACCATGTTCTCCTGAGGAGTCCCCCGAACTGTTTGAGCACAGTGTTGGGTACATGCTCCAGGAGGATGCCCAGCGTTTCGAAGGATCTGATGATGATACCCAGCTAGAGGAAGGCAGTAGCGTGAGAGCAGAGAGAGGGGATGCTCAAGAAGGACACCAATCTGGCAGTCATGTTCCAGCAGCTGCAGCATACTGCCAGATTGGCTCCAGTGATGAGGAGGGAGGGGATGATGAGGTCACTGACTAAACGTGGGTGCCTAATAGGAGAGAGGAGGAGGAGGAGGATGAGGAGGAGGCACATCTCCAACGAGGCAGGATGCCCTCGGGGGGCCAGCGTAAGGGCAGCACACCGACGGAATCACACCGCAGAGCTCCGCCTGTGCAGGGCGCTGCCTCTGCCCGTTATTCAAAAAGTTCTTTGGTGTGGGCATTTTTTGAGTCGAGTGCATCAGATCGCACAGCTGCTGTTTGCAACATATGTCTCAAGCGTATATCGCGTGGCCAAAACATCACCCGCTTGGGCACCACATGCTTGACCAGACATATGTTGACCTGCCATGCAGCTCGTTGGCAAGCATACCTTAAAGACCGACACCAAAGAACAAAGCGGACCTCTTCTTGCACCGCATCAGCTAGGATCTCCAACCCCACTATACCTTCAGTCCTCTCTGAAACCTGCACTGAGAGGAATGAAGGTGTAGAATTAGGTGTGTCACAGCCAAGTACTTGCGGGCACTCTGCTAGCAGTACACCGACGTCCGATTCTAGCAGGCAAATTTCCCTGCCCCAGCTGCTGGACCGTCAAAAGAAGTTCACTCCCAGCCATCCACATGCCCAGCGGTTGAATGCTAGCTTGGCTAAATTGCTAGCGCTTCAACTGCTGCCTTTTCAGTTGGTAGACTCGGCCCCCTTCCGTGAGTTTGTGCAATGTGCGGTTCCTCAGTGGCAGGTTCCCAAACGCCACTTTTTCTCACGGAAGGCGATTCCGGCTCTCTACCGGCATGTGGAAGGCAATGTCTTGGCCTCGCTGGACAGTGCGGTCAGCGGTAGGGTGCATATTACCGCTGACTCATGGTCCAGCAGGCATGGACAGGGACGTTACCTTTCTTTCACGGCCCATTAGGTCACTCTTTTGGCAGCTGGGAAGGATGCAGGACAAGGTGCAGTAGTGTTGGAGGTTGTTCCACCGCCACGCCTCTAAAATGCTAATACTGGTTGTGACACACCTCTGTCCTCCACCCCCTCCTCTTCTTCCTCCATGGCCTCTTCCTGTGCTTTGTCCTCTGAACCAGCGGTGCTCCGTAGGCGTTCAAGGGGCTACGCAATTACGCAGGCAAAAAGATGCCATGCCGTGCTTGCGCTGGTGTGTTTGGGGGACAGGAGCCACACTGGGGCAGAGGTTCTGTCTGCTCTGCAGGGGCAGGCCGAGAGGTGGTCAACGCCACGCCAGCTTAAGCCAGGAATGGTAGTTTGCGACAATGGCACCAACCTCCTCTCCGCTCTGACAGGGACAACTGACCCATGTGCCCTGTGTGGCTCACGTCCTTAACCTGGTGGTGCAGCGGTTCTTGGGCAGGTACCCGGGCTTACAGGATGTCCTGAGGCAGGCCAGGAAAGTCTGTGTGCATTTCCGCAGATCTTATAATGCCAATGCTCACCTGGCTGAGCTGCAAAAGGAGTTGAACCTGCCCAAGAACCGCCTTATATGTGACATGCCCACCAGGTGGAACTCAACAATGGCCATGCTGCAGCGGCTGCACACGCAGCAGAGGGCCATCAATGAGTACCTGTGTGACTACGGCACCAGGACAGGGTCAGGGGAGCTCGGGTATTTTTCACCACGCCAGTGGGGCATGATCAGGGATGCATGCACTGTCCTGGCACCATTTGAGGAGGCCACGAGGATGGTGAGCAGTGACAGTGCATGCATCAGTGACACTGTACCTCTTGTCCACCTGTTGGAACATACGCTGCGTGGAATAATGGACAGGGCACTTGAGGCAGAACAGAGGCAGGAAGAGGAGGACTTCCTTGCCTCTCAAGGCCCCCTTTACCCAGACAGTGTTCATTCTGTCCCACCCATCGCACAGGAAGAAGAGGAGGAGGAGGAGGAGGATTGTGTCAGCATGGAGGTGGAGCCTGGCACTCAGCATCATCAGCAGCAGTCTTTTAGGGATGATTTACAGTCCCAAGAAACCAGTGGACTTGTACGTGGCTGGGAGGAGGTGGCTGTGGATCATGTCGTCCTTAGTGATCCAGAGGACTCCGGACCGAATGCCTCAGCTAACCTACGCTGCATGGCCTCCCTGATCCTGCAAAGTCTGCGGAAAGCTATGCCATTTTTCTTAAAGATTTTCATCCATATTACCGGGACCAGACATTACATTAAAGCCGCAAGCAGTTTTAAATGGCTTTTTTTCCTTCAGAAATGTAATTTTGTGCAGGGACAGTTCTAAACACGGGAAACACGTGGCACTTCACAGGCATACTTTAGACACCCCCCAGGTACGCAATTTAAAGGAATATTTGACTTTTTTTTTTCACCTTACGCATCATTAAAATGACTGCTCCCGAAAAACGGCCGTTTTTAAAACTTTTTTTTTGGATTGATACATGTCCCCTGGTGCAGAACCCGGGTTCCCAAACCCTTTTTAGGACAATAACATGCATAATAGTCGTTATAATTAGCACTTTAGATTTTAAATGTTCGCATCCATTGTATTTAATAGGGTTCTAAAGTTCGTGCGAACTTTCGGTACGTTCGCGGGTTCTGGTGCGAACCGAACCCGGGGGTGTTCGGCTCATCACTACCCAGGAGTCATATCAACCCTTCTAAAAGCCAGGAAGCCTGCAACTAATGCCATATATTCAAGAATATGGGACAAGTTCCTGTCATTTGCTGCCGAAAATGGATTTTATCCAATCCTTCCCTCTACGTCCAATATTCTAGGTTTCCTTCAGACAGGACTTGATCTGGGACTTGGTCTGAGCTCCCTCAAAGTACAGGTAGCAGCAATCTCTGCCGCAACAAATAAGAGATGGGTGGAGGATCCTTTAGTAGTCACTTTCCTCAGAGGTGTATTGAAGATTCGCCCACCTGTCAGAAGATCATTTCCTAAGTGGGCTCTGTCCCTGGTCCTTGAAGTTCTATCTGACCATCCCTTTGCTCCAGTGTAACAAGTGACAATATGGAACCTGACACTAAAGACAGCTTTTCTGCTAGCCATTACATCTGGCAGAAGGATCTCGGAACTTCACTCTTTAGGGGTAGGTGACGACTACATCTCCTTATTCCCCGACAGAGTGGAACTTCGCCCCTTCGGGGTTTCACATCAAAGGTCGCTACTCCAAGCCACCTATTGGAACCCTGGGCACTACCAGTGTTTACAGACACTGATTCAGAGTCTTGCCACGAGCTGGACGTATCCAGAGTGCTCAGGGCCTACCTAGAAGCCACCGGTCCCTTCAGAAATTCTGAGAGACTTTTCATCGTACCATTCGGTAGATACAGGGGCAAAGAAGCTTCCATCAGAACTCTGGCAACTTGGGTTGTAAAGTTAATCCAGAAGGCCTACAGGGTGAAGAATATGGAGCCTCCATCCCGAGTGAATGCTCATTCTACAAGGGCAGTCTCAGCTTCCTGGGCAGCAAGGAGCAAGGGCTAATGTTTTGTTGGAGACGGTGTGCAGGGCCGCCACCTGGTCTTCTCACCATACGTTCCTCCGACACTACCATATTGATCCAGGAGCTCTCACGACTGTTGAGTTTGGAAGAAGGGCAGTTCAGGCTGCTATGTCCTTTTCTAATTAAACATTTATTGTCAAGCATTATCCCACCCGTGTTAGCTAGGTATTTATCACAAGTATGCTGCCATGGAGGCACCAGGAAAACTGAAAATTGTATCATACTTACCAGTAATTTTCCTTTCCTGGTGCCTATCCATGGCAGCATACGCTCCCACCCTTGGTATTCTATATTCTGGAGAATGTTGGGGGAGGGACTATGCCTTTAATTTATGCTATTCACTAGTCCTGAAGGAGGAGTCGAGGCCGAGCTCTATCACAAGTATGCTGCCATTGATAGGCACCAGGAAAGGATAATTACTGGTAAGTATGATACAATTTTCAGTTTTTTCTCTGTCACTTTCACTTGTTACTCTCCATCTCACACTAATCTTTCACCAAACTCACACAGGTGTCTTTACAAACCACAAACAATACCATTGCTGTGCAAATTTAAAATGAGTCACTTTTTTTGTGCTTATTATTTCTAAATAATCATAATTTTAGCCCCAAAAATTTGATATGTGTACCAACATCAGAAATCAAAATGCAATTCCCCAAAACTTGAGGGTAATATCACTATTCTAAACTCAGCCACAAAAAAAACACCAAATATCACAGAATAAATCAAGAAGAATAACTCTTGAGTAATGTAATTCCATCTCCTGTATGTCCAAAGAAATGCAGTATTTATGTGTAGGAGGATCTCACATGTGGCAGCTCCGTGGCTTAGAGGTTAGAACTTCTGCTTAGCATCTGAGTGTCTGGGTTTGAATCCCAAACATGATGCTTCATGTGGAGAAGTTGTCTCAGGTCCTAAAACTATATCTAAATGTAGTATTTATGTGTAGGAGGGTTCCACCACCATTGTAAATCTTGCCAGATACACAATTTAGCCCAAACAAAGTATTGGGACGCTTGCCTTTACACACACATGAACTTTAATGGCAGCCCAGTCTTAGTCTGTAGGGTTGAAATTTGATTTGGCCCACCTTTTGCAGCTAGAACAGCTTCTGGGAAGGCTGTCCACAAGGTTTAGTGTGTCTATAGCAGGCGCCCCAACAGGTCATGTTTTCAGGATTTCCCTCAGATGAAACAGCTGTGGAAATAACTAATGCCGCATACACACGATCGTTTTTCATGCCGTTAAAAATGCCATTTTTAAAAATGGCCATTAAAACCGATCGTGTGTATGCTCCAGAGCAGTTTTAACGGCGTGAAAAACGGGCATTAAAAATTTCAAACATGCTCTATTTTTTCACGTCGTTTTTCATGTCGTTTTTTTTAACTACGTGAAAAACGATAGTGTGTATGCTTTTACGAGGTGAAAAAAAACGCGCATGCTCAGAATCAAGTATGAGACAGGAGCGCACGTTTTGGTAAAGCTAGCGTTTGAAATGGAGATGGCACATTCGTCACGCTGGAAATAATAGCATAGTTTTAATGCTGCGCATTCCTTTCTTCTTTTGATAATGCTTAAATAATTACGGTAGCTTCTTTTGCTAATGATATTCAGAGTTATGGCAAACTTGTTTAAGTAATTCCTAATTGATATAATGATTTTAAAATATTCTTGTTGAGCCAGATCTCCCTCCTAAATTCATAAATAAATGTAAAGATCTCCAAAAAAACTTGGATTTAAGTTTTTTTTTGGTTTTTATTTATTTATTTTTTTATTTAAGTTAGATTTATTATATTTTTTTGGGCTTCTTTTATATATTTTGGCTTATTTTTTCCTTTTAGATTTCGTATTGTATTTTTACATAAATATTATTTGTGTCTCAAGTTAACACACCAACCTTCTAAATTTGTCTAATTTTGCCTCAAGGAGGTTTGTGTCCCTTGTTAACAATAATATTATTAGAAATGTCCCTGCCTACTCCCTAGCAAACTCTCTTTTAGAAGATAAATCACATAGTCAAGTATTGTAAGCAAAACAATAATATTTTATTTAGGGAGATAACAAATTAAAGGGGAAGGCAGCACTGGAGAGCCTGCTTGCATTTGTGCATCCTTTGGACCCCACAACAACCATCCAAGAAGAGAAAACCAAACTCTTGAATTATCACAAAAAAAAGGAGCCCAATCTTTGCTTGAACTCCCAGAGGTCAGGAACAGCAGCAGATAAGTCAGATATGTCCCCAGTCTGGTACTACAGCAGTCATTATTTTTTCCTCTTCCTTGTAGCCTTCTCTCCAGCCTTCTCTGCAGCATTTGTTGCTCGCTTCCTTGGAGGCTGGGGCTCAGGAGGAGAGGTTGTGGCAGGAGGATGAGTAGGAGGAGGAGGTGGAGGAGGAGGGACAACCTCAGTTATGTCGGTGAACTGTGTCAGTTCACCTAGCAAACCCCTGTTTATGACCTTCAGCATGAGGTTCTCGCTGTATAGGCGTTGCCTCAAGTCCATCTGGCTTAATTTATGGGCCAGGACTGTGGCATAGCCCTCTTCAGCAGAGGGTGCCTCTCTGAGGGCTGCAGTAGCCTCTCTTAGGAAGGCTCTGATTTCCTCCTCCACCTGCCTAACTTTCCTTGGCCCTCGTATTATTTTCAGGGGAGGCATCTGGGCTCTTGTGCTGGGCCCAGCCTCCTCCTGTGTTCCACTGGGCACTGCCTCCTCCTGGTCCCCAACATCACACTCTTCCTGGCTCTGCTCTGGCTGTAAAAAAAAAAAAAAAAAAAAAAAAAAAGGGACATTCTTTAGTTTTTGCCATCATCAATCACACACATTGTTCACCTCCAGACATTTTTAAATTGAATGGCAAAAGTGATTAAATTCCCAAAGATTCATACTCCTGATATTTTTGGCTTGCCCCCATCAAATTTGACCACTACTGTCTATTGCTCTGTAAAGCCATTTTTTTGCTGACATTAAATACATAACAATACTAACATCAATTTTAAATCATCACTTTTGTAACATATAAATGTAGATATCAATACTATACCTGGCTCCATATATCCAAATCGGCCTCCTCAAGGACCTCTGCTTGATCCCCTGAGGAAGCCAGAGCAGGGTTGCAAGGAAGGCTGGAGGGCTGGCTGCAAGGAAGACTGGAGGGCTGGCTGCAAGGAAGACTGGAGGGCTGGCTGCAAGGAAGACTGGAGGGCTGGCTGCAAGGAAGACTGGAGGGCTGGCTGCAAGGAAGACTGGAGGGCTGGCTGCAAGGAAGACTGGAGGGCTGGCTGCAAGGAAGACTGGATAGACCACTGGGGGGAAGGGTTGACAGAGATTCCCTCACTTCCAGCTGGTCATCCAGAAAAGATACCTTTCTGTAGTACCACAGACTGGGTTTATAAACATTATCTGCTGCAGCACCTGACCTCTGGGACTTCAGGACCATATTCCTCTAGGTCCTGTATGTGCCCCTGATGGTAGCTAGTTTGGTTTTAACATCTTGGATAGTTGTTGTGGGGATCTGGGTTTGGACAAATGCAAGCAGGCTCTCCAGTGCTGCTGTCCTGGCCGCTTTATTTTTATTAGATGCATTTTTAGTCTGCCACAGGACAGGGAGTTCCTTCCATCTATCGATGAACTCCCCCATGAATTCTGGATTTTAGAAACTTCATTTTGTCTGTAAAATCAAGAACCAATTAAAATAAAATGTTTCAGTCAACATTCATCAAATAATCATTTTGGACAGATATAGGCCCCAAATCTCATCCTCTGAAAAAAACACAAATCTTTAAATTTTATGTACCTTGGTGAACACGTTCGTTGCTAACTCCCTCTCCCGGCAAATGAATGTATTTTCGAGACATGGATATTCGATTTATATACACTGCGCATGCGTGAAACTCTGCACGCTTTCCCCGCCCCTGATGTTCGATATTGTACTTTCCCCGCCCCTTCTCGCTCGTCGTAGTGCTAAACAACATGGCAGAGACACGGGTGGCTGAGATTACCTCGACAGAGGAGGAAATTCCTGAGGAACCCAAATCCCGATCCCGGAGATATAAGGCATCCAACATGTCATTCGAGGAAATGGTGGAGATGGTCGCCATTTTGAGGAGGGGGGATTATGATGCCAAGCATGGGCCGTATCAAAGGCCTAAACTTGTCAAGTCAAAAATTGCAGTAGGAGTCGCAAAAGGATCAGCTCCATCTTCCCAGGCTGGTGGTTTTAATTTTTATTACAGGCATTTGTTGTTCTCCCCTTTCTTTTCCTCTCTCCCCCTCCCCTCCCCTTTGCTTATTAGGTTCTTTTAAAATGAATGTGTCTTACTTTTGTTTTTGTTCATTTGAAACTGAGCAGCTGGATAGGGCAGGTGCCTCTCTGTGCAGCAACATCGATGTGCTCATTTTCGGGTTCGGGGGGGCTACAGGTACTCTGTACATCCCGCCAGGTAGGAGAGTGTCACGGCACGGCGTCCTCGCTGCCATACTGCGCCTGGGCGATTCGGGAGCAATACAGAGCCGTAGTTTCTCAGCTCTCTGTACTGGGTGACGCCGGGTGCATGCGCGGGTGCATGCGCGATTGCTCGGTTCAACGGCGGCCATCTTGGATTCTGGAAAAAGGGCTAGATTTTCCCTTTTTTCTCCAGAATCAATTCCCAATGGTGGTTATGAGATTAGCCCACCCACTTTTGAAACTATTTAAGATCAGAAACAGGGTTAGCTGTCAGAGTCTCCTCAGCTGTGCCCTGCTAGGTTTCTCTGACGCTGCCCTGTGGTACATTATTAAAAAAGAAAAAACATGTATGTGTGTATATATATATATATATGTGTGTGTATGTATGTGTATATGTGTATTCATATGTATGTGTATATAAGAAAAAAAAAAGGTTAAAAAAAAAAGTGACAAAGATCCATAGTTCCTTTCCCTTTCTTACTGTATTTCCACAGCTGATCCTTGTGCCCAACTCCGCAATGAGTCATTCATCTCACAGCAAAGATCCTCACACTTCTATTAGGTATGTGACCAACTATACGCGAGTATAAAAAAAAAGTGTGCTCACTGGTCTAACGTGAGTTCCTTACATCGTAGCCCTGCCTACTCCAAGAGGTCCAGAAAATCTTCAAGACACCGAGATGACGACAGCCCAGGCCGCAGGTCTCATTCTTCATGCCACCGGTCTCGCTCATTAGGTCGGAGGTCTCATTCCTCACTTCATAGATCATGGAGGTCAAGATCCAGAGGACGTGATCGGTCCTCCTCTCCTAGGACCTATAGAAAGAAAAAATGCTGGACATGTGGAGCTACACCGCTACCAGATAGAGTGGTCTGTAAGGACTGTTTTACGGACTATGCCTCCAACCACAAGCTAGAAAATCAGCACGCTGTAGATCTGCTCAAGCGAACAATGAAGGACTCCTTCTCTGAGCTTATGACTTTTGGTCCCCGCTCAACCAGTTCAGCAGATATCCCAGGTTCAGGATACAGAACCTAATCTCCCTGGTTCGTCAGCAGTCAGTACACCTGTGCCACCGTCAGGCCGACCAGCTAGAGATTCATCACCTCAAGACTTTTCAGGGGACTCTTCAAAGAAGTGAGAACCTTCTGGTTTCAGTCTCTCCTTGGTAAAGCCGTTCATCCAGGCAGTCAAAACTGCAATCGCCTGGAAAGATGCAAAAGAGCCTCCCCAAGAGTCTACAAGCTACTTCCCATTCCTCAAAAAGGAAGCAGGTTCTATTCTCTTCTCTGGGCTAGATTAGTCAAGTCATTCAGAATGAATGGTCAAAGACTGATAAAAAACTTTCATTGGGCCGGTTCAATAAACTATACCCCTTACCAGAGTTGGGAACGCAGTCACTAAACTCCATGCCAGTGGTAGACGCGTCGGTGGTGCGCAGGGCTGGACTGGGACAAAAATTTGGCCCTGGATTTCATCCAGACCGGCCCACTTTAATTTAATAAAATGCTGCCCCCCACCCCCCCAAAAAATCACGCCCACCAAAAGTCACCTACATCCATTATTGTATTTCATGAGAGGGTGAGCGAGAGGGGAATGAGAGAGAGAGAGAGAGGGAGGGTTGAGGGAAAGGGAGTGAGAGGGGGTGAGTGTAAGAGAGAGGGAGTGAGTGTAAAAGAGAGGGGGTGAGTGTAGGACCCCTTTCACACTGGCGTTTTTTCAGGCACTTTTGGGCTAAAAATAGCGCCTGTAAAGCGCCTAAAAAACGCCTCCGCTGCAGTCCCAGTGTGAAAGTCCGAGTGCTTTCACACTGGGGCGCTACCAGGGCATTAAAAAAGTCCTCCAAGCAGCATCTTTGGGGCGGTAGAGGAGCGGCGTACACACCGCTCCTGCACATTGAAATGAATGGCCACTGCTGCTGAAGCGCCTGCAAAGCACTTCGGCAGCAGCGCTACACGGGCGCATTTAACCTTTAATTTGGCTGCTAGCCGGGGTTAAAAGCACCTGCTAGAAGCCGAATAACGCAGCTAAAATGACAGTAAAGTGCTGCTAAAATTAGGGGGAGAGCTGAGAGACAGAGAAAGGGGGAGAGCTGAGAGACAGAGAAAGGGGGAGAGCTGAGAGACAGAGAAAGGGGGAGAGCTGAGAGACAGAGAAAGGGGGAGAGCTGAGAGACAGAGAAAGGGGGAGAGCTGAGAGACAGAGAAAGGGGGAGAGCTGAGAGACAGAGAAAGGGGGAGAGCTGAGAGACAGAGGAGGAGAGCTGAGAGATAGAGGGGAGCTGAGAGACAGAGGAGGGGCTAAAAGAGGGGGGGACTGAGAGACACGGGAACTGAGAGACACGGGAACTGAGAGACAGAGGGAGGGACTGAGGCCGCGTACACACGACCGGTTTTCTCTGCAAAAAACAACAAGAAAACTGCCGGGAGAGCTTGCTTGCCGAGAAAACTGGCTGTGTGTACGCGGGTTTCAGTTTTCTCGTCAAGAAAACTGCCCAGATTCCGACGAGAAAAAAGACGACCAGCGGTCTTTTTTCTCGTTGAGAATCTCGTCGGCCTGTTTCTCAACGAGAAACCCGAGCGTGTGTACACTTACCTGTCGCCGTGGAAACCCGCGCATGCTCAAAATGACTTTGACGCATCCGCGGTAGCTTCCTAGGCATAGGCATAGGGTGTAGCAAGATGGCGGCGACGGCATCGAATGTGACGAGCGAACGCTCGTCGTAGTCGATGACGTCACCGCGTTCGTGCCATTCAAAAGAACAAAGGTTCTATTGAATCGTACGTGTATACACTCGGCCGGGACAAGTTTCTTGTCAAGATTGTCGTCAGGAAAAACAACGTTTTTTTCCTGACGAGAATCTTGGCTATGTGTACGAGGCTTTAGAGACAGGGGGTCTAAGAGACACACAGAGGAGGAGAGCTGAGAGAGAGAGAGAGACACACAGAGGAGGAGAGCTGAGAGAGAGAGAGAGACACACAGAGGAGGAGAGCTGAGAGAGAGAGAGAGACACACAGAGGAGGAGAGCTGAGAGAGAGAGAGAGACACACAGAGGAGGAGAGCTGAGAGAGAGAGAGAGACACACAGAGGAGGAGAGCTGAGAGAGAGAGAGAGACACACAGAGGAGGAGAGCTGAGAGAGAGAGAGAGACACACAGAGGAGGAGAGCTGAGAGAGAGAGAGAGAGACACACAGAGGAGGAGAGCTGAGAGAGAGAGAGAGAGACACACAGAGGAGGAGAGCTGAGAGAGAGAGAGAGAGACACACAGAGGAGGAGAGCTGAGAGAGAGAGAGAGAGACACACAGAGGAGGAGAGCTGAGAGAGAGAGAGAGAGACACACAGAGGAGGAGAGCTGAGAGAGAGAGAGAGAGAGACACACAGAGGAGGAGAGCTGAGAGAGAGAGAGAGAGAGACACACAGAGGAGGAGAGCTGAGAGAGAGAGAGAGAGAGAGACACACAGAGGAGGAGAGCTGAGAGAGAGAGAGAGAGAGAGACACACAGAGGAGGAGAGCTGAGAGAGAGAGAGAGAGAGAGACACACAGAGGAGGAGAGCTGAGAGAGAGAGAGAGAGAGAGACACACAGAGGAGGAGAGCTGAGAGAGAGAGAGAGAGAGAGACACACAGAGGAGGAGAGCTGAGAGAGAGAGAGAGAGAGAGACACACAGAGGAGGAGAGCTGAGAGAGAGAGAGAGAGAGAGACACACAGAGGAGGAGAGCTGAGAGAGAGAGAGAGAGAGAGACACACAGAGGAGGAGAGCTGAGAGAGAGAGAGAGAGAGAGAGACACACAGAGGAGGAGAGCTGAGAGAGAGAGAGAGAGAGACACACAGAGGAGGAGAGCTGAGAGAGAGAGAGAGAGAGACACACAGAGGAGGAGAGCTGAGAGAGAGAGAGAGAGAGACAGAGGAGGAGAGCTGAGAGAGAGAGAGAGAGAGACACACAGAGGAGGAGAGCTGAGAGAGAGAGAGAGAGAGACAGAGGAGGAGAGCTGAGAGAGAGAGAGAGAGAGACAGAGGAGGAGAGCTGAGAGAGAGAGAGAGAGAGACAGAGGAGGAGAGCTGAGAGAGAGAGAGAGAGAGACAGAGGAGGAGAGCTGAGAGAGAGAGAGAGAGAGACAGAGGAGGAGAGCTGAGAGAGAGAGAGAGAGAGACAGAGGAGGAGAGCTGAGAGAGAGAGAGAGAGAGACAGAGGAGGAGAGCTGAGAGAGAGAGAGAGAGAGACAGAGGAGGAGAGCTGAGAGAGAGAGAGAGAGAGACAGAGGAGGAGAGCTGAGAGAGAGAGAGAGAGAGACAGAGGAGGAGAGCTGAGAGAGAGAGAGAGAGAGACAGAGGAGGAGAGCTGAGAGAGAGAGAGAGAGAGACAGAGGAGGAGAGCTGAGAGAGAGAGAGAGAGAGACAGAGGAGGAGAGCTGAGAGAGAGAGAGAGAGAGACAGAGGAGGAGAGCTGAGAGAGAGAGAGAGAGAGACAGAGGAGGAGAGCTGAGAGAGAGAGAGAGAGAGACAGAGGAGGAGAGCTGAGAGAGAGAGAGAGAGAGACAGAGGAGGAGAGCTGAGAGAGAGAGAGAGAGAGACAGAGGAGGAGAGCTGAGAGAGAGAGAGAGAGAGACAGAGGAGGAGAGCTGAGAGAGAGAGAGAGAGAGACAGAGGAGGAGAGCTGAGAGAGAGAGAGAGAGAGACAGAGGAGGAGAGCTGAGAGAGAGAGAGAGAGAGACAGAGGAGGAGAGCTGAGAGAGAGAGAGAGAGAGACAGAGGAGGAGAGCTGAGAGAGAGAGAGAGAGAGACAGAGGAGGAGAGCTGAGAGAGAGAGAGAGAGAGACAGAGGAGGAGAGCTGAGAGAGAGAGAGAGAGACAGAGGAGGAGAGCTGAGAGAGAGAGAGAGAGACAGAGGAGGAGAGCTGAGAGAGAGAGAGAGAGACAGAGGAGGAGAGCTGAGAGAGAGAGAGAGAGACAGAGGAGGAGAGCTGAGAGAGAGAGAGAGAGACAGAGGAGGAGAGCTGAGAGAGAGAGAGAGAGACAGAGGAGGAGAGCTGAGAGAGAGAGAGAGAGACAGAGGAGGAGAGCTGAGAGAGAGAGAGAGAGACAGAGGAGGAGAGCTGAGAGAGAGAGAGAGAGACAGAGGAGGAGAGCTGAGAGAGAGAGAGAGAGACAGAGGAGGAGAGCTGAGAGAGAGAGAGAGAGACAGAGGAGGAGAGCTGAGAGAGAGAGAGAGAGACAGAGGAGGAGAGCTGAGAGAGAGAGAGAGAGACAGAGGAGGAGAGCTGAGAGAGAGAGAGAGAGACAGAGGAGGAGAGCTGAGAGAGAGAGAGAGACAGAGGAGGAGAGCTGAGAGAGAGAGAGAGACAGAGGAGGAGAGCTGAGAGAGAGAGAGAGACAGAGGAGGAGAGCTGAGAGAGAGAGAGAGACAGAGGAGGAGAGCTGAGAGAGAGAGAGAGACAGAGGAGGAGAGCTGAGAGAGAGAGAGAGACAGAGGAGGAGAGCTGAGAGAGAGAGAGAGACAGAGGAGGAGAGCTGAGAGAGAGAGAGAGACAGAGGAGGAGAGCTGAGAGAGAGAGAGAGACAGAGGAGGAGAGCTGAGAGAGAGAGAGAGACAGAGGAGGAGAGCTGAGAGAGAGAGAGAGACAGAGGAGGAGAGCTGAGAGAGAGAGAGAGACAGAGGAGGAGAGCTGAGAGAGAGAGAGAGACAGAGGAGGAGAGCTGAGAGAGAGAGAGAGACAGAGGAGGAGAGCTGAGAGAGAGAGAGAGACAGAGGAGGAGAGCTGAGAGAGAGAGAGAGACAGAGGAGGAGAGCTGAGAGAGAGAGAGAGACAGAGGAGGAGAGCTGAGAGAGAGAGAGAGACAGAGGAGGAGAGCTGAGAGAGAGAGAGAGACAGAGGAGGAGAGCTGAGAGAGAGAGAGAGACAGAGGAGGAGAGCTGAGAGAGAGAGAGAGACAGAGGAGGAGAGCTGAGAGAGAGAGAGAGACAGAGGAGGAGAGCTGAGAGAGAGAGAGAGACAGAGGAGGAGAGCTGAGAGAGAGAGAGAGACAGAGGAGGAGAGCTGAGAGAGAGAGAGAGACAGAGGAGGAGAGCTGAGAGAGAGAGAGAGACAGAGGAGGAGAGCTGAGAGAGAGAGAGAGACAGAGGAGGAGAGCTGAGAGAGAGAGAGACAGAGGAGGAGAGCTGAGAGAGAGAGAGACAGAGGAGGAGAGCTGAGAGAGAGAGAGACAGAGGAGGAGAGCTGAGAGAGAGAGAGACAGAGGAGGAGAGCTGAGAGAGAGAGAGACAGAGGAGGAGAGCTGAGAGAGAGAGAGACAGAGGAGGAGAGCTGAGAGAGAGAGAGACAGAGGAGGAGAGCTGAGAGAGAGAGAGACAGAGGAGGAGAGCTGAGAGAGAGAGACAGAGGAGGAGAGCTGAGAGAGAGAGACAGAGGAGGAGAGCTGAGAGAGAGAGACAGAGGAGGAGAGCTGAGAGAGAGAGACAGAGGAGGAGAGCTGAGAGAGAGAGACAGAGGAGGAGAGCTGAGAGAGAGAGACAGAGGAGGAGAGCTGAGAGAGAGAGACAGAGGAGGAGAGCTGAGAGAGAGAGACAGAGGAGGAGAGCTGAGAGAGAGACACAGAGGAGGAGAGCTGAGAGAGAGACACAGAGGAGGAGAGCTGAGAGAGAGACACAGAGGAGGAGAGCTGAGAGAGAGACACAGAGGAGGAGAGCTGAGAGAGAGACACAGAGGAGGAGAGCTGAGAGAGAGACACAGAGGAGGAGAGCTGAGAGAGAGACACAGAGGAGGAGAGCTGAGAGAGAGACACAGAGGAGGAGAGCTGAGAGAGAGTCACAGAGGAGGAGAGCTGAGAGAGAGACACAGAGGAGGAGAGCTGAGAGAGAGAGACAGAGGAGGAGAGCTGAGAGAGAGAGACAGAGGAGGAGAGCTGAGAGAGACACAGAGGAGGAGAGCTGAGAGAGACACAGAGGAGGAGAGCTGAGAGAGAGACAGAGGAGGAGAGCTGAGAGAGACCACATTGCACTGTCCCTTTCTGCAGTCCCGCCTCTGCTCACCTCCCTGCTGTCTCAGTGTTCTGGCATGTTTGTGTAGGATGCCAGGTACCTGATGGCCAGCAGCGCCAAGTCTCCCTCTTGATCCGGGGGGTGCTCTCGCTGCTCTGCTCCTTACAGTGGCGCATGTTCTCTTCCTCCAGGCTCCGTCAGCCTGCCCTCCGGCCCAGGCCGCATGGTTCTTGGAGCAGAGAGGAGGGAGGAATCGAGGTTCTGGGAGCGCCGGGGTGGCCGCACTCGCTACTGTTCGCCTCTTCGGTGGTCAGGGAGGGGGTGGAGCTCTTCTCCCTCAGAATTTTACATCCAACTGTCCTCCTTGTTGGCCACCTTCCCCGAATCCCCGCCACTGTTTGCTGCCACGCTCCCGCTGCTGCCGAACTGCATAAAAATACAGGCCACAAAAAAAAACGACCCACTGAGCCATCGGCCCACCCGGAAACTCCCGGTAGTCCCTATGGTCAGTCCATCCCTGGTGGTGCGACTCGCAAAAAATATAACTTTACCAATGGAGGATTCCGCTTCCTTCAAAGACCCTCTAGAAAGGCGAATCGACCTGAAGCTGAAGAGGAGCTACTTAGCTGCAGGAGCAGCGTGTAAACCAGCTATCGCCCTCACATCAGTATCAAATGCCATAATATCTTGGACAGATAATATTGAGACGGCTTTGCGTCAGGATGTCCCTGTTGCGGAACTCCAAAGTCCGCTGGGAAATCCTTGAAGCTGAGGTGTCAGGTCTGCCAGGAAACTACAACCGTCCCTCCGCTTTCCTGACCGGTAGTCTTGTTATCCCGGTGTCAGGTGGAGGGACGGCTGAGATCTCCCACAGACAGGAAATAAGGAACCACAAAGGAAGGTGCAGATAGCCTAACCACAACCCCCAGCAACAACTCACGGTTAGTAGGCAGAAGACAGGATCCCAGGAGGGAAAAGGACAATCCAGGTAACGTAGTCAGAACAAGCCAGGGAGGGCCAGCAGCAAGGTTAACCAGGTTCAAGGGATAATCCAGGAATCGTAGTCAAGACGAGCCAAGTAGGTAACCAAAACACAAGAGCATCCATAAACAGGAACCTATCCTAAGGCACGGACAGGAAGGGGAAGTGGGAATATATAGGGACACTAATGAGAAGACTGCTGACAGCTGGTCCCAGGGTGGAGCAAACATCCCCACTAGTGAAAAAGAACATAACTACAATGCTAACATAAACCAGTTCACTGGTGGTTCAGGACATAGGAAAACAGTCTATGAACACCAGGCCCTGGGATCAAATCCCAGACACGGCGTGACATGAGGAAGTACTGACTTATCCAAGGCAACCTGTTACCCCCCAGTAACTGGACGACACAGTTCTGGGAGTGAAATCAACACTTTATTTTGCCCCAGCTGGCTTTTTATATCATTTCCCATGCAAGGGTTTTCTTAACTCATTTTACAGGGGCATTCCCTTCAACAATTAACAGATGACAGTGATTTAATTACCTGGGACTATTTCTAACCACCTGGGATGCGTGAGACGTTGGTCTCCGCATATTTACCCATAACAATGACACCGTGCCAGACACATTACTAGGAGTGTAATTACATCCCGTAGCAGATAATAGATGGTCATTAACATACTGACAATAGATGAATGGAACGCTACCTCAGACCCCCAATTAACCCAATTTACTTATTCAGACATCAGTAGACATTCTGTCTCTACATTTCCTGGAATGAATCTTTGCTGTCACCTCTGAAGTGATCCAAACCATATTCTCAGTTTCAGTATTTTGCTACACTGCTCCCCCTTACCCACAAGCCGGCATACACAGTCTGATCCTTAACGGATCGGCTTGGGGATGTCCGGAGAGTACTCACGGATCACTTTTCCAGTCCAGTTTGCCGCGATAATCCGTCAGCATTGCCGTTCTGTTTCCCGGGTCAGTAGCTGATGGTGAAGTTGTAAGGTGGCAGGGCGAATAATGGAATTCAGTTCTGGAACAGTCACTTGCTTTGCTCTCTCAATGGCTCCCAAAACTTGCTGCTGATGCTTTTGGGAGAGGTATGGCAAAACCTGGGCGCAAATCCCATTTAACCTTTTGCAAATTTCAGCCTGTTTGTGAATTTCAATGTTCAAGCCATGGGACATCTCATAATACATGACGTAGTGTCGTTGCATCTCCGATTTCTCACTGGCCAACTTGTCACATTCCAATTTTAGACTGTGATATTGTGCCTGATCTACGGTACCTGTCGGGGAAGATAGTCTTACCCGGGTCTCAGCAGCACGCGGGTCGGTTCCAGCAGCACGGGTCGGTGCACAGGTAGTCACTGGGTTGGCTTCAGCGGGGCCCATCGGGGCGTAAGCCGAAACGAGGGGGGCCAAATCATTCCCCAGTAGTACATCCGCTGGCAAATCCTTCATCACCCCCACATTCACGTGTCCCGAACCAACCCCCCAATCCAGGTGAACACGGGCAACGGGTAGCCGGAAGACGGTGCCTCCCGCTACTCTTACGGCTACAGTGTCTCCGGTGTGTTGGCTCTCTGGGATGAGGTTCTTCTGTAGTAGGGTCATGGTGGTGCCAGTATCACGTAGGCCATTGGCTACCTTTCCATTGACCCAGACCGTCTGCCTGTGTTGCTGTCGGTTGTCCAGGTTAGCTGCTTGTATTGGATCAGCCTCGTGCAGGACGCCCCATTGTTCCTCCAATTCTTCAGCTCCGCGGTTGTCTGGGGCCGCTTCCGTGTGATAGCAATGAGCGGCAGCCCGTGCTGGAGGGGGTGGCCCTGGTTGAATCCATGCTGCTTGGTCCTGGTTCTGAGTGCAGTCTCTCTGATAGTGCTCAAATTGCTTGCATGAATGGCACTGCACTCCCTTGCGCCCGAAGTATCGATTTGCAGGGGGGGTAGGGATTAGCCCGGGTCGTTGTGTAGCTGGTGGCCCTGGGTTATTGTTCAGTGGTCTGGTGTTTGGTCTGAAGCTAGTCTGTGATGGCTTGCGGGCATCTTGATATTCATCAGCTTGCCTGGCCGCTTCCGAGAGAGTGGTAGGTTTGCGATCCCTTACCCACTCCTGTACCTCTGGGTTTAGTCCATTAAAGAATTGCTCCAGTAAAATCAGCTGGGTGATCGCATCTGCTGTGGTTGCCTGACGGGCTTGTAGCCAAGCTAGGGCTGCCCTCTGCATTCGGCAAGCCCATTCGGTGTGGGAGTCCTTCTCCTGTTTCTTTGTGTCCCGGAAGCGTCTCCTGTATGCTTCTGGGGTGATGGCATACCTTGCCAAATAACTTCCTTTACCAGGCTATAGCTTGCGATTTCCTCCTCTGGCACGGCTCTGTAGGCTTCTGCTGCACGGCCTGAGAGCTTACCAGCTAAGATCCGTACCCAGTCTGTCTGGGGTACTTGGAACAGCTTGCATTGTCGTTCAAAATCTTGCAGGAAGCTATCGATCTCTTCCTCTGCTTCCACAAACTTTTTAGAGGCATCATGGGGTACTTTTAGTTTTGTCTCTGGTGCCGGTGTGGTCGTTAGCAGTCTCTCAGAGGCACGCTGTTCCGCCAGCCGGAGTTGGGTCTCCCGTTCTTCTCTCGCCGTGATAAAGGCATCCACTTGGGCTAACGTTGCCTGTACCAGCTCGGTGGAGGGGTTTTCTCCATAAAACGCTAGCCTGCGTTTCACTTCTTGGTCAAACTCGGTCTCCATGGCTTCTGTAGCCATACTGTGTGCCCGATCTCCCTCGGTCAGTTCTGCAATCAACTCGGCTTTGGTTTTATTGCTGGCGATCTTCCCTCTTGCTTCCAGCAAATCCTTTAACGTTGCTCGTTTTAATCCAGCATAGCTTGTCTCCATTCACACTTCCATTCGTGTAACCGATGTGAGGGGGTTAGCTCGGCAGCGGGTGTGTGTGATCCCCTGGATGGGCTCCCCACACAAAAACAGGCCCAGCAGACGGAGGTTGTGGTTTTCAAGATCAAAAAGGTGCGGTTTATTTCTCTATTTACAGTGACAAAAAAACACAGCAAAGCAAAAAGAAACATAAACAAAATAAACCCTGGTCAGCTTGACCTCTGACTAAACATGCAGGTTTCCTAACTAACAACTGGGATCAGCCTGGTGCTGTCCTAGTCCCTAAGTCCCTGGTTTAGTAAATGTCCAAACAAAATAGCCACACAGGCTTTGTCTCACCGCACAGGGGTTCACTCTCCCTAGACAGTCCACACAGGTCTGGGTCCAGGCATGAGCAAACACCTAATGAATCTGGGAGTTTTTATAGAGGCCTTAAACGAGCTGACAAGCTTCAGCTGGTCTCATCAACTCCCTGCCTGCACAACGCCCAGCACTCTCCCTAGAGGTATGAATCATCCATGAGCCCACTAGCCTCAGCTGGGCTTCATCAACTCTCTCCCTAGTTGTATAAGTCGGCATAAAGCCTGAATCTGGGAGAAATATACCTACCCCCCTGGATGCAACCAGGTGACTTTACCTTCCTGCTGTCACATACCCCCCCCTCTTGTTTTAACCTTGGGGTTGGAACACCAGCAATCAGGCATTCATGTACTCGAGACAAAGCATCCACATTCCCCATTTGAACGCCAGGGCGATGCTTTACTGTGAAGTTGAATTCCTGTAGGGCCAGGAACCACCTATTCACTCTTCTATTTGTCTCCTTGTTTTGAGCCATCCACTTTAACGGAGCGTGATCCGTAACCATGTCAAAGTGCCTACCTAGCAGATAGTACCGAAGGGAATCTAGAGCCCACTTCACCGCTAAACACTCCTTTTCAACCGTGGCGTAATTTACCTCATGGGACTTCAACTTCCTGCTGAGGTAAATGACTGGGTGCTCTTCCCCGTTCCAGACCTGGGACAATACTGCTCCTAACCCCACATCTGACGCATCACTTTGTACGACAAAGTCTTTAGAGAAGTCGGGTGAGTACAACACTGGCTGGCTACATAAGGCTTGTTTCAAGAATTGGAATGCTGCCTCAGCCTCGGGTTCGTCAGGTTGGTTAGGGGCACAGCCTTAGAAGCAAAGTGGGGAATGAAGCGCCGATAATACCCCGCTATTCCCAGAAAGGCTCGTACCTGCTTCTTGCTGTTGGGACGTGGCCAACTCTGGATGGCCTCGACTTTGTTGAGTTGGGGTTTTATTACTCCCCTCCCAATGGTGTACCCAAGATATTTGGCCTCCTCCTGCCCAATGGTACACTTCTTGGGGTTAGCCGTAAACCCCGCTTCCCGGATAGAGTCTAGGACTGCTTGCACTTTTGGCAGATGTGAGGCCCAATCTGTGCTATGGACAATTACGTCATCCAGGTAAGCCGCAGCATACTTCCGATGGGGCCTCAGTATCTGGTCCATTTTCCGCTGGAATGTGGCCGGCGCATTCTGTAACCCGAACGGCATTCTCTTATATTGGAACGCCCCGTCTGGGGTTACAAATGCGGTTTTCTCTTTGGCCGACTTGGCCAGGGGAATTTGCCAATACCCTTTTGTGAGGTCAAGAGTCGTCATGTATCGGGCTGTTCCCAGCCGGTCGATCAACTCATCTATACGTGGCATGGGGTAGGTGTCAAATTTTGTAACTTTGTTCAACTGACGAAAATCGTTACAAAATCGCCAGCTCCCATCCGGTTTAGGCACCAGCACAATGGGACTAGACCAATCACTTTGGGACTCCTCTATCACCCCTAAGTTCAGCATTTTCTGTACTTCCTCCCGTATTGCCTCCCGTCGGGCCTCTGGGATCCGATAGGGTTTTAACTTCACCCTTTCACCGGGCGGGGTAATAATATCATGCTCTACCCCAGATGTTTGTCCCGGCAGCTCAGAGAACACCTCCTTGTTGCGAAGCACAAACTCCTTAACCTCCTGTTGTTGGGGTTGTGACAAGGTGGCTGCTATTCCAACCTCCGGAATCACGCAACCAGTTTGAGCTGGTGACCAAGTTTCTGCGACTAGGAACTCTCTATCCCTCCAGGCTTTCAACAGATTAACGTGATAGATCTGTTCGGGCTTTCGCCTTCCTGGTTGTCTGACCTTGTAATTCACTTCGCTCACTTTTTCCATTATCTCGTAGGGGCCTTGCCATTTGGCAAGGAATTTACTTTCAACCGTAGGGACAAGTACCAATATCCTATACCCCGGGGAAAAGGTACGGGTCTTGGCTCCACGGTTGTACACTCTCTGCTGTGCCAACTGCGCTTGGGCCAAATGTTCCTTCACGATGGGCATTACCTGTGCAATTCGATCTTGCATCAGGGCGACATGCTCAATCACACTCCTGTGGGGAGAACTCTCACTTTCCCAAGTTTCCTTGGCAATATCCAACAGCCCCCTTGGGTGTCTCCCATACAGTAACTCAAAGGGGGAGAATCCCGTAGAGGATTGGGGCACCTCCCTAATAGCAAACATCAAATAAGGAAGTAGACAGTCCCAATCCTTTCCATCTCTATCCACCACTTTCTTCAACATTTGTTTTAGGGTTTTGTTGAATCTTTCAACCAGCCCATCGGTTTGGGGGTGATACACAGACGTACGCAATTGCGTCACTTTGAACAATTTACACAGCTCTTTCATAACCCGGGACATAAAGGGTGTACCTTGGTCCGTAAGCAGTTCTTTACAAATACCCACCCGGCTAAAAACAAGAGATAGCTCTTTGGCTATGGTTTTGGCCGAGGTATTTCTGAGAGGGATCGCTTCTGGATAACGGGTGGCATAGTCCATTATAACCAATATGTACTGGTGCCCCCTAGCGGACTTGATTATAGGACCTACCAAATCCATTGCGATTCTCTCAAACGGGACCTCAATGATGGGTAGAGGGACCAGCGGGCTACGGAAATGTGGCATCGGGGCCGACCTCTGACACACAGGGCAGGAGGAACAATAATTTTCTATGTCCTTCATCACCCCAGGCCAATAGAATCTCTGTAATACCCTCTCTCGGGTTTTCTCTGTCCCCAGATGACCTCCAAGAATGTGCCCATGGGCCAACTCCAACACCAACTTCCTGTAAGGTTTGGGCACCACAAGCTGCTCAACGGTTTCTTCTGCCCTTTTTGCCACCCGATACAGTAGGTCCTTCTCTACGCTGAAGTATGGGTAAGTGCAGGTATTATCTGGGTTCACTAACTCGCCATCTATTTCCACTACGTTTTCCCGTGCCTTTATTAGGGCGGGGTCTTTTAACTGTTCTGTGGCAAAATTTTCCCTGTGAACCTCAAGATCAGAAAACTCCACAGACGGTAGGTTTTCGTCTGAGGAGGTGGGCTCCTCTCCAGTTTCTTGAGTCTCGCCTGCCAATACTGACAAGGGAAATTCTGGAGAGTCCTCACCACTCTCAGAGGAGTTCTGGCTATCACCTTCCTGGTACATAGGGGCACCAGTGGGGGGCTCAGGATCATCCCACAGTTCCCAGAACTTCGGAAAATCCCTTCCCACAATGGCATCATGCGGTAATTGAGATACTAACCCAACTGGATGAGAGAGGGTACCTTTGGGGGTCTTGAAACACACTGTAGTCACTGGATACTCTCGGGTGTCCCCATGCACACAAATAACAGCTACCTTGCTATTCCCAGAGACCTCTGTTTTAACTAATTCCGCCTTTATCAGGGTCACAAGGCTACCTGAATCCAGTAATACCACAACATTTCTACCATTAATACACATTTTGCATAAATGTTTCTCAGTTCCCCGAATGGCAGTGCATGCGACTGTCGCACACAGCGACTGACGTCTGTCCGTCAGAAAGTCACATTGCATGGGTTCCTCCACAACCGGGCAATTTGCTGCAATATGTCCCGCTTGCCGGCAGCGGTAGCAAACAATCCATTTGGCTGCCTCTTGAGCCCCTGACTTCCCAGGCTGTTCTCGCCAAACTTTGGGTAGAGCTCCCACCCTCTCACTCTCTCCACCCTCACCCCTTGGAATCCTCTTATCCGCCCCTGGGGATGGTCTGGTCTTAGGGTGGAAAGTCCGAGAGTCTCTGGAAGAGGCCGTCAGGTTCTCTGTAGCCAAGTATTTCTCTACACGATCCACAAGACCACCGGCCGTCTCTGGGTCTCCATGGCTTACCCACTTTTGGATGGCAGTAGGAAGAGCTCTCAAAAACCGATCCATTACAACACGTTCCACAATCTCTGGTGCGGACAAAGTCTCTGGCTGTAGCCACTTCCTGCTCAGGTGAATGAGATCATACATTTGAGACCTGGGGGGTTTTCCAAGCTGGAAAGTCCAGTTATGCACACGCTGAGCCCGGACAGCCAGGGTGACACCCAGCCTTGCCAATATTTCAGCTTTTAGCATCACATAGTCTTTTGCTTGGTCAGGCTCTAGGTCATAGTAAGCCTTCTGCGATTCACCAGTTAACAGAGGAGCCACCAGTCCAGCCCACTGCTCCTCAGGCCACTTTTCCCTTTCAGCAGTCCTTTCAAATGTGGTCAAAAATACCTCTGGATCATCCTCTCCAGTCATTTTTGTCAATAAACGACTCACCCCAAAGGACGCGGTATTAGTGGGACGGCTTTCCTCACTGGTCTGCGGACGTTGCTGCATTACTGCTTCCATTTGTTGTAGTCTCTGCTCTTGCTTCTGTAACAGGTCTATGAAGCGGGCCTCAGATTGCTGCTGGGCTGCAAGGCTCTGTTGATGAGCTTGCTGCTGGGCTGCGAAGCTCTGTTGTTGAGCTGCAAGGCTCATTTGCAAACCTGCATTTGTCTGCTGTTGATTGGCATTTGCTAGAGCCAGCTGTTTCAGTATCTCCTCCATGCTGGCTTAAAAAAAACTGCCACTGGTTCTCCACCAACTGTGAGGGGGTTAGCTCGGCAGCGGGTGTGTGTGATCCCCTGGATGGGCTCCCCACACAAAAACAGGCCCAGCAGACGGAGGTTGTGGTTTTCAAGATCAAAAAGGTGCGGTTTATTTCTCTATTTACAGTGACAAAAAAACACAGCAAAGCAAAAAGAAACATAAACAAAATAAACCCTGGTCAGCTTGACCTCTGACTAAACATGCAGGTTTCCTAACTAACAACTGGGATCAGCCTGGTGCTGTCCTAGTCCCTAAGTCCCTGGTTTAGTAAATGTCCAAACAAAATAGCCACACAGGCTTTGTCTCACCGCACAGGGGTTCACTCTCCCTAGACAGTCCACACAGGTCTGGGTCCAGGCATGAGCAAACACCTAATGAATCTGGGAGTTTTTATAGAGGCCTTAAACGAGCTGACAAGCTTCAGCTGGTCTCATCAACTCCCTGCCTGCACAACGCCCAGCACTCTCCCTAGAGGTATGAATCATCCATGAGCCCACTAGCCTCAGCTGGGCTTCATCAACTCTCTCCCTAGTTGTATAAGTCGGCATAAAGCCTGAATCTGGGAGAAATATACCTACCCCCCTGGATGCAACCAGGTGACTTTACCTTCCTGCTGTCACACCGAATTTGCATGAACGCTGCTTCCTCTTGCTGCAAGGCTTTAATCCCACCGCTGCCAACCAGTGTTGCAGAACTCCAAAGTCCGCTGGGAAATCCTTGAAGCTGAGGAAGTACTGACTTATCCAAGGCAACCTGTTACCCCCCAGTAACTGGACGACACACAGTTCTGGGAGTGAAATCAACACTTTATTTTGCCCCAGCTGGCTTTTTATATCATTTCCCATGCAAGGGTTTTCTTAACTCATTTTACAGGGGCATTCCCTTCAACAATTAACAGATGACAGTGATTTAATTACCTGGGACTATTTCTAACCACCTGGGATGCGTGAGACGTTGGTCTCCGCATATTTACCCATAACAATGAAACCGTGCCAGACACATTACTAGGAGTGTAATTACATCCCGTAGCAGATAATAGATGGTGTGACAGAGCATCCCAGAGAGAGCCTGGGAAAGTCCTATTCGGGGTTTATACATCTCCCAGGCTCCTCTCATATACATTCAGGGATCTCTGAGCCAGGGTCCAGTTCAGGTGTTGGTTCTCTCCCACAGGTTAATTAAAAGCTCACCTGAGCAGACAGCCTTTGCTCACCCTGGAAACACAGACAACGTGGGTTTGTGAGAGCAAGAAGGTTGGTAAAACTTGTTACTCTGTGAATGTGGAAGCTGACAAGCGTTAGGCTTGTCCAGCCTGGTAGTAAGGGCCTGTACATACTGTGTAGTTAGAGCCGAGACACGGCTAGGCTTTTGTTTAGCTATTTTTTCTTCTGTTTGTTTTCAGCACACTGTACAGCACCTGTCATTAGACTTTGTATATAGCACCAATAAACAACACTGTTTTCACTGATCCAATGGACTTGGTATCTGTGCCTGCTCATCCCAGGGAGTTTTTGTACCCGCTACCTGCCCCCCAGGTTACATATGGTGGAGGCTGCGACCAGCTGTAGTAAGTTACTACTTAAAAGGCCAGTACCTAAAGTGACAACATGGAGGACCTCCTCAAACAAATGGTGTTGGCAAATGCCGCGTTGCAGCAAGCAAATGCTGCACAACAGCAAACAAACGCTGCACAACAGCAAGCCAACGCTATCGCACAGGAGCAAACCAAGGTGCTGTTCCAACAGATTGGTGCTGTACAGGAGCAATCGCAGAGGCTGTTTGAACAGCTTGCCACTGCTGCAAAAGCGGATAGGAAAACCCTTACTGAGGTTTTGGAGACGCTAGCACAGGGGTCACCTGCGATAATGAAGGATATTGGAGACAAGCCCTCAACCATCCATGTGGGTCGCTTTCTTTCAAAGATGACGGCAGATGATGATCCAGAGGCTTTCCTACTAACATTTGAACGGACCGCTGAGAGGGAAGGTTGGCCCCAAACCCAGTGGGCAGGACTGATCACCCCCTTACTTTCTGGAGAAGCGCAGAAGGCCTACTATGATCTGGAGTCAGCAGAAGCGGGAGATTATGAGAAGGTCAAGCGGGAAATCCTGGCACGACTTGGCGTTACCTTGGCTGTTCGAGCTCAGCGGGTCCACAGCTGGTTCTTCCAAGAAAAGAGGCCCCCAAGATCGCAGATGTTTGATCTGATCCACCTGGTGCGGAAATGGCTACAGCCGGAGTCCCTGTCTGCGCCACAAATAGTGGAGCGTGTGGTCATGGACCAATTCCTGAGGTCATTGCCAATTCCCCTGCAGAAGTGGGTGAGTCAAGGAGACCCCAAGTCAGCAGACAACCTGGTGGAGCTCGTTGAGAGGTACTTTGCTGCAGAGAACCTGGTCACCACCCCTACAGCCGCACGGACTTTCCATCCAAAACCACGGTCTCCCCAGGCAACCGGTAAGACTGTTCCAGGGGAAGTGGGTGGTAAGCATGGCAAGGAAATAGGGGGGAGGAATTTTGGTGCCAGGACTGAAGTTTGGCGGCCCAAGCAAGGGAAGCCACTGCCTGTCAGCAAACCAGATTGGGGAAACATCAGGTGTTTTCGTTGCCAAGAACTGGGACATGTTGCAGCAAACTGTCCATTAACAGATGAACCAATGCAGTGTGATCTATCTTTTAGAAGGCAGTCTATGTTTGCTGCTGTTTCATGCGCTGCAGTGCCAAATGTGGGAAAACACATGTGTCAAGTGACTATTAATAATAAGCCTATTACGGCCTTGCTGGACTCAGGAAGTCTAGTTACTTTGGTTACAGCTGAGATGGTTGAAACTGTGAATTTTCATGCAAAAAAAGTTGCTGTGATCTGTGTACATGGGGATACCCGCGAGTATCCAATAGCCACTGTTCAGTTTAAAACTAGCTTAGGTACTGTGACCCATTCGGTCGGACTGGTGCCCCACTTGGTGCACGAGGCTATCATTGGTAGGGACTTCCCTAAGTTTTGGGAACTGTGGGATTGTCCCGACCCAGTCGCAGTACCTAACTCAGTCGCAGAGCCAGAACTCATGGCCATTACTGACCTTGTGAGTTCAGGGGACTCCTCTCAGGGCTCTCCGGGTGATCCTTTCTCAGTTATGGCAGGAGAGCTGGGGGAGCCTGAAGAAGTCCCCACAACCAGTAGAGCTGGACAGCCGTCTGCTGAATCTGAGCCTACGTTAGAGTTTACCGATCTAAATGTGCACAAGGAAAATTTTGGTACGGAACAGAGAAAAGACCCTACCCTTGCAAGGGCCTGGGAAAATGTGGTGGTGGTTGATGGGGTACCTGTCGAACCGGGGGACGGGCCCTGTTTTCCATATTTCTGCAGCAATGAGGATTTACTGTATCGTGTATGTAAAACTAATGTTGAAGTGGTTGAACAGTTGGTAGTCCCTAAGCTATACAGACGGGTGGTGTTGGAACTTGCCCATGGGCATTTGCTAGGAGGCCATTTAGGGGTTGAGAAAACCACTGAAAGGGTGTTGCGCAGGTTTTACTGGCCTGGGATATGGAAAAATATCGAGAATTATTGTCAATCCTGTCCTATATGTCAGATGTCAGCCCCCCAACCCCACTTTCGAAGTCCGTTAGTGCCCTTGCCCATTATTGAAGTGCCCTTTGAAAGGATTGCCATGGACCTGGTGGGTCCACTCCCCAAATCTGCCCGCGGTCATCAACATATCCTCGTGATCATGGATTACGCTACCCGTTACCCCGAGACCGTTCCCTTACGCACTGCATCTGCTAAAAACATTGCCAAAGAGCTGTTTATGGTGTTCAGTCGGGTTGGCATCCCGAAAGAAGTCCTTACAGACCAAGGTACCCCATTCATGTCACGAATAACTAGGGAGCTCTGCAAGTTATTTAAGGTGACGCAGTTGCGTACCTCAGTGTACCATCCTCAAACGGATGGCTTGGTGGAACGCTTCAATAAGACATTAAAGAGTATGTTAAAAAAGGTTGTTGATAAGGATGGGAAAAACTGGGACTTCCTGATACCTTACTTGATGTTCGCCATCAGGGAAGTTCCCCAGTCCTCTACGGGGTACTCTCCATTTGAGCTGCTTTATGGGAGACACCCTCGGGGACTCTTAGACATAGCCAAGGAAACTTGGGAGGGGGAGCAGACACCTCACAAAAGTGTTATTGAGCATATCGCTCAAATGCAGGATAGGATTGCAGCAATCATGCCGGTAGTAAAAGAACATTTACTGCAGGCCCAAGCAGCCCAACAGAGGATATACAACAGGGGGGCCCAACTTCGTGTTTTCTCACCTGGTGACCGGGTCCTCGTGTTAGTTCCCACTGTTGAGAGCAAATTCCTGGCTAAGTGGCAGGGACCCTTTGAAGTAATTGAAAAAGTTGGGGAGGTCAATTACAAGGTGTATCAACCAGGTAAAAGGAAGCCCGAACAGATTTACCACATAAACCTGTTAAAGCCCTGGAAGGATAGACTGGCATTAACTGCCAGGTCTCGCCCGGTAACCCTTAAGGGTACTGAATCCCCTCTGATCCCTGAGGTCACGATTCCAGACACCCTGTCATGTTCCCAGAAACAGGAAGCTAGAGAGTTCCTGATAAGGAATAAAGAGAAATTTTCAGAGTTGCCGGGCACGACTTCAGCAGTTCAGCATGATATTGTTACTGAACCTGGGGTCCGTGTCAAGCTCAAACCATACCGAATTCCCGAAGCTAGAAGAAAGGACATCAGTGAGGAAGTTAAAAGGATGTTGGAGCTAGATGTTATTGAGGAATCCAATAGTGACTGGTCTAGCCCCATTGTATTAGTCCCAAAACCGGATGGCACTTGGAGGTTTTGTAACGACTTCAGGAAGCTTAATGCGGTAACAAAGTTTGACACATACCCAATGCCCAGGGTAGACGAGCTTATAGACCGACTTGGCAAGGCCCGTTATCTGACCACTTTGGACTTGACCAAAGGATATTGGCAAATACCCCTGACTGGTAGGGCCAAAGAAAAGACTGCATTTGTGACCCCGGAGGGGTCGTTTCAGTATAAGAAAATGCCTTTTGGGTTGCAAAATGCCCCTGCAACATTTCAGAGGGCTATGGACAGGACCCTAAGACCTCACCGACAGTATGCTGCAGCCTATCTGGACGACATAGTGGTGCATAGCACTGACTGGGAGTCTCACTTGCCCCGTGTCCAGGCTGTCCTGGATTCCCTTTTCAAAGAAGGGTTTACGGCAAATCCCAAAAAATGTGCCATTGGGCTAGAGGAAGCCAGGTATTTGGGCTACACTATTGGCCAGGGTGTCATAAAGCCCCAGGTGAATAAAATAGAAGCCATCCAGGAGTGGCCACGTCCTGCAAACAAGAAGCAGGTCAGGGCCTTTCTTGGCATTGCGGGGTACTATAGAAGATTCATCCCAAATTTTGCAACTATAGCTGCCCCACTGACAGACCTTACAAAAGGGAAAGCCTCCGTAATGGTGAAATGGTCTCCAGTAGCAGAAGAGTATTTTCAAGTACTGAAGAAGGCTCTTTGTGCACAGCCAATCCTATACTCCCCCGATTTCTCCAAAAACTTTTTGGTCCAGACGGATGCATCTGATGTGGGTATCGGGGCAGTACTTTCACAGGTACACAATGGGGAAGAACACCCTGTGGTGTACTTAAGCAGAAAGCTCAATGACCATGAAAAGAAGTACGCAGTCATTAAAAAGGAGTGTCTGGCCATAAAGTGGGCCGTGGACGCGCTCAGGTACTACTTGTTGGGGCGCCAGTTTGAGTTGATAACTGACCATGCTCCCCTGAAATGGATGGCCCAAAAGAAGGAGACTAATAGGCGGGTGAACCGGTGGTTTTTGGCCCTACAAGACTACGCCTTTACAGTAAAACACAGGCCAGGTGTTGAGATGGGGACTGTAGATGCCCTCTCCCGTGTTCACTCCTGTTGGGCTACAGGTGTTCCAACCCTGGGGTTGAAACAAGGGGGGAGGATGTGTGACAGAGCATTCCAGAGAGAGCCTGGGAAAGTCCTATTCGGGGTTTATACATCTCCCAGGCTCCTCTCATATACATTCAGGGATCTCTGAGCCAGGGTCCAGTTCAGGTGTTGGTTCTCTCCCACAGGTTAATTAAAAGCTCACCTGAGCAGACAGCCTTTGCTCAGCCTGGGAAACACAGACAACGTGGGTTTGTGAGAGCAAGAAGGTTGGTAAAACTTGTTACTCTGTGAATGTGGAAGCTGACAAGCGTTAGGCTTGTCCAGCCTGGTAGTAAGGGCCTGTACATACTGTGTAGTTAGAGCCGAGACACGGCTAGGCTTTTGTTTAGCTATTTTTTCTTCTGTTTGTTTTCAGCACACTGTACAGCACCTGTCATTAGACTTTGTATATAGCACCAATAAACAACACTGTTTTCACTGATCCAATGGACTTGGTATCTGTGCCTGCTCATCCCAGGGAGTTTTTGTACCCGCTACCTGCCCCCCAGGTTACAATGGTCATTAACATACTGACAATAGATGAATGGAACGCTACCTCAGACCCCCAATTAACCCAATTTACTTATTCAGACATCAGTAGACATTCTGTCTCTACATTTCCTGGAATGAATCTTTGCTGTCACCTCTGAAGTGATCCAAACCATATTCTCAGTTTCAGTATTTTGCTACAGTCCCCATGGAGGATATAATTAAAGCCTTGGAAGAGCTTAGATTGTCGGCAGACTTAGTCGGGGTAGCGGCCATTGACACGATCAGGTGCTCGGCAAGATCCATGTTGCATTCAGTAATGGCGAAGAGGGCCTTGTGGCTTAAACCCTGGACGGCTGACTTATCCTCCAAACAAAATTGGTCCAAAATCCCATTTGATGGGAAAGCACTATTTGGAGACAAAATGTATAAAGCTATCTCCAGGCTGTCAGGAGGGAAGTCTGGTATGCTTCCACAGGACAGAAGGATGCGAAGGTTCAGAGGCGGTTCCTATAGATTCCGCCAGTCGAATCCAAGGGATTTTAGGCAATCAAGGCAACCCAGAGCCAACAAAAGACCTTGGAGAGGTTCTCAGGCATAATTTTTGAATAGGAAGATGAAGGCCCTTCTGGCTCCACAGAAGTAGAAGCAGTCTTTTTGACGCCAGATTAGCCCAGGCACTCCCGGTGGGAGCCAGGCTGAAGTTTTTCATCCCAGTCTGGGCCACCCGCTGCCAGGATCCCTGGATTTTGTCAACAATTCAATGGGGGCACTTTTGGAATTTCTCTCATCCCCCACCTCGGAATTCTTTAAAAAAAAACAGATTCCATCCTCTCCGCTGAAGGCTTAAGATCTTAAAAATTTCCTAACGTCACTCCAGCTTCAGGGGGCGGCTGTTCTGGTTCCCTTGGCAGAGCGCTTCGCAGGCTTCTACTCCACCCTATTTCTGGTCCCAAAGAGGACAGGTGGGTGGAGGCCTGTGATAGACTTAAAGAGGCTCAACCTGTATATCCGCCCCGAAAGCTTCAAAATGAAGTCCCTGCAGACGATTGTTCAGGCAATCCAGCCATCAGATTGGATGATTTCAGTCGATCTGCAGGATGCGTATCTACACGTTCCAATTCTACCTGCATTTCAAAAATATCTGAGATTTGCAGTGGGACGGACCCACCTACAGTTTCAAGCCCTGCCTTTCGGTCTGTGCACCTCTCCCAGGGTGTTCACCAAGATACTAATATCTTCTTTGGTTCCCCTGCGGGAGAGGGGCTTGAGGATATCTCAGATGATCCTGCTGACGGGAGTAATGCGCAGGAGTCTTCACTGGTGGACAGTTCCGGAAAACCTCTCCAAGCCTCATCACCTGGGCTCCCTTCCTTGGATCACAATTACGCCCGATGCAAGCGGGCAGGACTGGGGAGCCCATTGCGGGGAAACCAGAATACAGGGGAGATGGTCATGTTCCACCCAGGGAGTGGTTTTCAACATCTTGGAGATGAGGGCAGCCTTCTTGGCACTGACCTCTTTGGCACCCCAAATCAGAGGCCAGAAAATACTCCTTTGCCTAGACAACAGGGCAGCTGTCGCTTATCTGCAGAGGCAGGGAGGCACTCGCAGCAGGTCACTCCTCAAGGAGGTAGAGCTGATCATGCTCTGGGCAGAGAAGAACCTCCTGGAACTCAGAGCCATGTATCTGCCGGGCAGGTTGAACACAGAAGCAGACATGTTGTCAAGAAACTTCCTGGACAACAACGAGTGGGCTCTCCACCCCCACGTATTCCATCAGATTGCCAACATTTGGGATCCCCCTCAGGTAGACCTGTTCGCCTCCCCGAAGAACGCCAAGCTGGACAGATTCTTCTCTCGGTTGCTGCATCCACAAGCCGAGGCAGTGGATGCCCTGTCATGCCCCTGGAGGTTCACCACGGCATATGCCTTTCCTCCCAGGCCATTAATATTCAAATTCCTCCTGAGGCTGATCAGGGAGTCAGTCCAGGTGGTGGCAGTACTTCCGAATTGGCCGAAGAGACCCTGGTTTCCTCTAGCCATGCGTCTCAGTGTGAGCTCTCCAATCAGGATCCCTCCTTTCCCTCAACTTCTGTGGCAGGGCAGTCTAGTTCATCCAAACCCTCAGAAGTTGAATCTTTGAATCTGGAAGTTGAGAGGCGAAGGTTTGAATCCCTAGGGTGTTCCCCAGGAGTCATATCAACCCTTCTAAAAGCCAGGAAGCCTGCAACTAATGCCATATATTCAAGAATATGGGACAAGTTCCTGTCATTTGCTGCCAAAAATGGATTTTATCCAATCCTTCCCTCTATGTCCAATATTCTAGGTTTCCTTCAGACAGGACTTGATCTGGGACTTGGTCTGAGCTCCCTCAAAGTACAGGTAGCAGCAATCTCTGCCGCAACAAATAAGAGATGGGTGGAGGATCCTTTAGTAGTCACTTTCCTCAGAGGTGTATTGAAGATTCGCCCACCTGTCAGATGATCATTTCCTAAGTGGGCTCTGTCCCTGGTCCTTGAAGTTCTATCTGACCATCCCTTTGCTCCAGTGTAACAAGTGACAATATGGAACCTGACACTAAAGACAGCTTTTCTGCTAGCCATTACATCTGGCAGAAGGATCTCGGAACTTCACTCTTTAGGGGTAGGTGATGACTACATCTCCTTCTTCCCCGACAGAGTGGAACTTCGCCCCTTCGAGGTTTCCCATCAAAGATCGCTACTCCAAGCCACCTTTTGGAACCCTGGGCACTACCAGTGTTTACAGACACGGATTCAGAGTCTTGCCATGAGCTGGACGTATCCAGAGTGCTCAGGGCCTACCTAGAAGCCACCGGTCCCTTCAGAAATTCTGAGAGACTTTTCATCGTACCATTCGGTAGATACAGGGGCAAAGAAGCTTCCATCAGAACTCTGGCAACTTGGGTTGTAAAGTTAATCCAGAAGGCCTACAGGGTGAAGAATATGGAGCCTCCATCCCGAGTGAATGCTCATTCTACAAGGGCAGTCTCAGCTTCCTGGGCAGCAAGGAGCAAGGGCTAATGTTTTGTTGGAGACGGTGTGCAGGGCCACCACCTGGTCTTCTCACCATACGTTCCTCCGACACTACCATATTGATCCAGGAGCTCTCACGACTGTTGAGTTTGGAAGAAGGGCAGTTCAGGCTGCTATGTCCTTTTCTAATTAAACATTTATTGTCAAGCATTATCCCACCCGTGTTAGCTAGGTATTTATCACAGGTATTCTGCCATGGAGGCACCAGGAAAACTGAAAATTGTATCATACTTACCAGTAATTTTCCTTTCCTGGTGCCTATCCATGGCAGCATACGCTCCCACCTTTGGTATTCTATATTCTGGAGAATGTTGGGGGAGGGACTATGCCTTTAATTTATGCTATTCACTAGTCCTGAGGGAGGAGTCGAGGTGGAGCTCTATCACAGGTATGCTGCCATTGATAGGCACCAGGAAAGGATAATTACTGGTAAGCATGATACAATTTTCAGTTTTTTCTCTGTCACTTTCACTTGTTACTCTCCATCTCACACTAATCTTTCACCAAACTCACACAGGTGTCTTTACAAACCACAAACAATACCATTGCTGTGCAAATTGAAAATGAGTCACATTTTTTTGTGCTTTTTATTATTTCTAAATAATCATAATTTTAGCCCCAAAAATTTGATATGTGTACCAACATCAGAAATCAAAATGTAATTCCCCAAAACTTGAGGGTAATATCACTATTCTAAACTCAGCCACAAAAAAACACCAAATATCACAGAATAAATCAAGAACAATAACTCTTGAGTAATGTAATTCCATTACCTGTATGTCCAAAGAAATGCAGTATTTATGTGTAGGAGGATCTCACATGTGGCAGCTCTGTGGCTTAGAGGTTAGAACTTCTGCTTAGCGTGTCTGGGTTTGAATCCCAAACATGCTGCTTCATGTGGAGAAGTTGTCTCAGGTCCTAAAACTATATCTAAATGTAGTATTTATGTGTAGGAGGGTTCCACCACCATTGTAAATCTTGCCAGATACACAATTTAGCCCAAACAAAGTATTGGGACGCTTGCCTTTACACACACATGAACTTTAATGGCAGCCCAGTCTTAGTCTGTAGGGTTGAAATTTGATTTGGCCCACCTTTTGCAGCTAGAACAGCTTCTGGGAAGGCTGTCCACAAGGTTTAGTGTGTCTATAGCAGGCGCCCCAACAGGTCATGTTTTCAGGATTTCCCTCAGATGAAACAGCTGTGGAAATAACTAATGCCGCATACACACGATCGTTTTTCATGCCGTTAAAAATGCCATTTTTAAAAATGGCCATTAAAACCGATCGTGTGTATGCTCCAGAGCAGTTTTAACGGCGTGAAAAACGGGCATTAAAAATTTCAAACATGCTCTATTTTTTCACGTCGTTTTTCATGTCGTTTTTTTAACGACGTGAAAAACGATAGTGTGTATGCTTTTACGAGGTGAAAAAAAACGCGCATGCTCATAATCAAGTATGAGACGGGAGCGCACGTTTTGGTAAAGCTAGCGTTTGAAATGGAGATGGCACATTTGTCACGCTGGAAATAATAGCACAGTTTTAATGCTGCACATTCCTTTCTTCTTTTGATAATGCTTAAATAATTATCTTCTTTTGCTAATGATATTCAGAGTTATGGCAAACTTGTTTCTTAAGTAATTCCTAATTGATCTAATGATTTTAAAATATTCTTGTTAAGCCAGATCTCCGTCCTAAATTCATAAATAAATGTAAAGATCTCCAAAAATTTGGGGATTTAAGTTTTTTTTTGGGTTTTTATTTATTTTTTGTTTTATTTAAGTTAGATTTATTATATTTGTTTGGGCTTCTTTTATATATTTTGGCTTATTTTTTCCTTTTAGATTTCGTATTGTATTTTTACATAAATATTATTTGTGTGTCAAGTTACCACACCAACCTTCTAAATTTGTCTAATTTTGCCTCAAGGAGGTTTGTGTCCCTTGTTAATAACAATAATATTATTAGAAATGTCCTTGCCTACTCCCTAGCAAACTCTCTTTTAGAATAGAAATCACATAGTCAAGTATTGTAAGCAAAACAAAATAATCCTTTATTTAGGGAGATAACAAATTAAAGGGGAAGGCAGCACTGGAGAGCCTGCTTGCATTTGTGCATCCTTTGGACCCCACAACAACCATCCAAGAAGAGAAAACCAAACTCTTGAATTATCACAAAAAAAAGGAGCCCAATCTTTGCTTGAACTCCCAGAGGTCAGGAACAGCAGCAGATAAGTCAGATATGTCCCCAGTCTGTGGTACTACAGCAGTCATTATTTTTTCCTCTTCCTTGTAGCCTTCTCTCCAGCCTTCTCTGCAGCCTTCCCTGCAGCATTTGTTGCTTGCTTCCTTGGAGGCTGGGGCTCAGGAGGAGAGGTTGTGGCAGGAGGAGGAGTAGGAGGAGGAGGAGGAGGTGGAGGAGGAGGGACAACCTCAGTTATGTCGGTGAACTGTGTCAGTTCACCTAGCAAACCCCTGTTTATGACCTTCAGCATGAGGTTCTCGCTGTATAGGCGTTGCCTCAAGTCCGTCTGGCTTAATTTATGGGCCAGGACTGCGGCATAGCCCTCTTCAGCAGAGGGTGCCTCTCTGAGGGCCGCAGTAGCCTCTCTTAGGAAGGCTCTGGTTTCCTCCTCCACCTGCCTAACTCTCCTTGGCCCTCGTTGTATTATTTTCAGGGGAGGCATCTGGGCTCTTGTGCTGGGCCCAGCCTCCTCCTGTGTGCCACTGGGCCCTGTCTCCTCCTGGTCCCCAACATCACACTCTTCCTGGCTCTGCTCTGGCTGTAAAAAAAAAAAAGGGACATTCTTTAGTTTTTGCCATCATCAATCACACACATTGTTCACCTCCAGACATTTTTAAATTGAATGGCAAAAGTGATTAAATTCCCAAAGATTCATACTCCTGATATTTTTGGCTTGTCCCCATCAAATTTGACCACTACTGTCTATTGCTCTGTAAAGCCATTTTTTTGCTGACATTAAATACATAACAATACTAACATCAATTTTAAATCATCACTTTTGTAACATATAAATGTAGATATCAATACTATACCTGGCTCCATATATCCAAATCGGCCTCCTCAAGGACCTCTGCTTGATCCTCTGAGGAAGCCAGAGCAGGGTTGCAAGGAAGGCTGGAGGGCTGGCTGCAAGGAAGACTGGAGGGCTGGCTGCAAGGAAGGCTGGAGGGCTGGTTACAAGGAAGGCTGGATAGACCACTGGGGGGAAGGGTTGACAGAGATTCCCTCACTTCCAGCTGGTCATCCAGAAAAGATACCTTTCTGTGGTACCACAGACTGGGTTTATAAACCTTATCTGCTGCAGCACCTGACCTCTGGGACTTCAGGGCCATATTCCTCTGGGTCCTGTATGTGCCCCTGATGGTAGCTAGTTTGGTTTTAACATCTTGGATAGTTGTTGTGGGGATCTGGGTTTGGACAAATGCAAGCAGGCTCTCCAGTGCTGCTGTCCTGGCCGCTTTATTTTTATTAGATGCATTTTTAGTCTGCCACAGGACAGGGAGTTCCTTCCATCTATCGATGAACTCCCCCATGAATTCTGTATTTTAGAAACTCTTCATTTTGTCTGTAAAATCAAGAACCAATTAAAATAAAATGTTTCAGTCAATATTCATCAAATAATCATTTTGGACAGATATAGGCCCCAAATCTCATCCTCTGAAGAAACACAAATCCTTAAAATGTTATGTACCTTGGTGAACACGTTCGTTGCTAACTCCCTCTCCCGGCAAATGAACGTATTTTCGACACATGGATATTCGATTTATATACACTGCGCATGCGTGAAACTCTGCACGCTTTCCCCGCCCCTGATGTTCGATATTGTACTTTCCCTGCCCCTTCTCGCTCGTCGTAGTGCTAAACAACATGGCGGAGACACGGGTGGCTGAGATTACCTCGACAGAGGAGGAAATTCCTGAGGAACCCAAATCCCGATCCTGGAGATATAAGGCATCCAACATGTCATTCGAGGAAATGGTGGAGATGGTCGCCATTTTGAGGAGGGAGGATTATGATGCCAAGCATGGGCCGTATTAAAGGCCTAAACTTGTCAAGTCAAAAATTATGGGAAAAGTGGTCAAAACTCTTTACCAATAATTCGGGGTGTGCAGAATGAAGGAACAGCTCCGAAAACGTTGGTCTGATCTGAGGTTGCGGGAGCCCGACCAATACAAAAGAATCAAGAAAGTTTTAGGAAAAAGTAAGTAATTTTCATACATTTTCCAAGCTTAAAGATTATTACTTGTATTAAGTTGTGTATTTTTGACTTTGATATAGTACAGTGAAAGATAACAACTTTCATGTTTGTCCGCACAGTAAACGGACGTAGTAAAGCTCTTTCTCCGTACACTTCTTAATACGATGTTTTTGGATCATCCAGTGTGAACACCAAAATTTCTAAGTATTTTTTGGGGAGATAATTTTTGAAAGAAGTTGAAATATTTTTAGAATAAAACTTTTATTTTTGACTAATTAAAAGGGTATGCATTGTAATGTTAAGGGAGAGAATGCTCAGCAGCTGATTAAACATCTGAACGCAGTAGTACAAGTGTGGCCCAAAACCAATAAATTTTTAGGGTGTCACACACAGGTGATCCAGTGTATATACTTGGGGGTGTTTCAATGTGTCAAACTTTATTAAAAAAAGTATATGTTCTTGTTTTGGCTATGTATCCAATCATGTGTTCAGGTTGTCACTGGGGGTACATTTAAAATTGGACCACACTTCCAAATAATCTTTCAAAATTCCCTTTCAGGGTTTTTAGTTGTATATAATTATTATTTAGGAATTAAACTATACCTTTTATTGCAATCTCCATAGGGCTTCAAAAAGCTACGTCAGATGAGCCTATAAATCCAACACCTTCAACAAGACCCCCAGAACCACATGATGTAGAGGAACGTGAAGTTGAGGAAGTGGAAAGTGGCACCACAACAGGTCAGTGTCAAACCAGACAGATGCAGGTTAATAGATGTACGCCTACATATTCTATAGTACATGTTTTTTTTTTTATTTAGGTGCTGTTCTGGCTGAAGACACCGAAAAGTTTACAAGTCACAGTGCCCAGATCATGATCCAATACCTAATGGTCTGCTGTCGTGATCTTGAAAAAATAAAAGGAGACTTGATAGAGATCAGGCAAAATACCAAGCGGGTGGAGGAAAGTCTACAAAATATCATGGCTGTGCTTGGGCGTGTTTAATTTTTTAACACAAAAGAACGTTAAACTTGCTGTGTTTTTGCAGGTTTTTGTTTCTTTTCAGCTTTAATGAATAGTACATGTTTAAATTTACATTAAAGTTTTTTATGCATGGCTGTTCATGCGTTTTACCCCCTAAAATATTTTTGATACATCTACAATTAAAAGGAAGTTTCATCAAAAAAAAATTTTTTTTTTTATTTTATTAACAAAAATTTGTGGCTTCATTATGTAAATGTTGTGAAAAGTGAAATAATCAATGTTTTGTGTTTACACTGACAATGAAGGCTATTTAAGAATGCTAAATACACATGGCACTACAAGTGCACTAGGTAAACCTACGAGAAGCATAAAAGAATACAAATCTAAAACACAATACAAATATTTTCTCAAAGAAAGGTTTTATTTTACAAAATAATAATTTTAAGCATCCTCAGGCATATCAATGGCCCCCCTACCCACAAAATATTCGACATATTTTTGCCTAACATCACGTCCGGTTTGGGGGGCCAAGCCTGGACGGCCAGCTTCCAGGGCCACTAAATTAACATTGTCAAATAATGAGGCCTCAGGCCCACTCAAAGTGAGGTAATTGGAAGAATGCACCCTCAAAAAATTATGGAGCACGCAACAAGTCATTACTACATGGTTCCATTTAAGGTGGATGGAGGTGAGGAACAGGCGGAATTGGCTGGCCATGATGCCAAAGGCATTTTCCACCACCCTTCTTGCTCTGGCCAGCCGATAGTTAAACACCCTCCTCTCAGGGGTGAGGGTGCGTTGTGGGAATGGCCTCATTAAATGGGGACCCAGGCCAAGCGCCTCATCCGCCACAAAAACAAATGGGAGTCCCTCCACATTCTGCTCCGCTGGTGGCAAGGCCAGCTGATCCGATAGGAGCCATTCCCCAAACTCGGTCTGTGCAAAGACTCCTCCATCTGACATTCTGCCATTTTTGCCAACGTCCACATACATGAATTCGTAGGTGGCCGACACCACTGCCATCATGACGATGCTGTGGAACCCCTTATAATTGTAATAAAAGGATCCCGAATGGGGTGGTGGTACGACCCAAACATGCTTGCCGTCGATGGCCCCTCCACAGTTTGGAAAGTTCCATCGTCAAACTCAGATGCCACATTCTGCCATTCATGCGGCGTAGAAGGGAACTGTGGAGTTAAATAAAAAATAAATTAATACTTTGAGACAGAAACATTGCAAGCAGATTTTAGAAAACCATTCATGGCCAACATTAGGATAAAAAGAAAAATTAAAACATTATTAGTAAGCAACAAAAAAACAAAAACAAACCCAAAAAAAAAAACTTGGGGGAGGGGGTTGAAGATGAGTTGGGGAGATTACAAATCAAGGCTGTAGCACTCTGTATGAAGTTTAACAAAATGTAACATTCCTATGCAATCTTTAGGGGGCGTTTAGGGTAAAGCACTACAATGGAGCAGAGAAAAAAAGAAATGGAAATTACTAGGCTAGGTGGGTATGGCCCCAGGATAGCATGCTGGAGAGGTTAGCTAAGGAAAATTTAAATGTAGGCCTAAAAAAAACATCCAAAAAAATAAACATGCATGTGGAGAAAGGGGACATTCCCTGCAGCTAAAAAAATCATGGGAATTAGGGACTGATAAAAAAAAAAAAAAACATATTAAGAAAGAAATACATACAATGTGATGTTTTAAATTAGAACACTTACCTTAATATAGTCCTCCTGCAAAACTTGAAGGATGGCAGAACAAGTCTCTGGTATAATGATCCCCAGAGCCTGGGGGGAGATGCCTGTTGAGAACTTGAGGTCCTGCAGGCTTCTCCCAGTCGCCAGGTATTGCAACGTGGCGATGAGCCTCTGCTCAGCACTGATGGCTTCCCGCATAACCCCTGCACCAACTACAGCACGAACTCTACGACGAGTACGTAGCCGCAACATGGCTAGATAACGGTCGGCTGGTCAGAACGAACTAGAAGAACGCACGAAAGAACAGCAAGGCCTATGAAGAACAAGCTGAGAAACAGGAACGAGCAGACAAGAACGCACTGAATAAACAGATACGAACAGACTACAAGCACTGCAAGACAGATACGAACCCACAGGCACAAACTGAACTCCACAAAACGATCTTCAAAGCACGAAGACTGAAAAGCGCGAATCGTCTCTCACCAAACTTTTACTAACACGCGGTAACACGAAATTAGCAAAAGCGTCCCAAAGGGTGGCGTCATTAGAACGGAACTTCCCCTTTATAGTGCCGTCGTACGTGTTGTACGTCACTGCGCTTTGCTCGAGCATTTTTTTTAATGATCGTGTGGATGCAAGACAGGCTTGAGAGGAAACAAGAAAAAAAACGACGAGAAAAACGTTGGCTTAAAAAATGGCATTAAAAACGTACGTGTGTACGTGGCATAAGGCAGTGAAACTGATCAAAACACCTGTGCAAAATAATGGGAAGCCTGAAAACATGACCTGTTGGGGCGCCTTGAGGACTGGAGTTGAGAAACACTGGTCTATAGGAATGTTTGATCATTCTTCCAGAAGTGCATTTGTGAGGCCAGACTCGTAGTCTCTGCTCTAATTCAGCCAAAGGGTGTTCTATCGGGTTGAGGTCAGGACTCTGTGCAGGCCAGTCAAGTTTCTCCACCCCAAACTCGCTCATCCATGTCTTTATGGACCTTGCTTTGTGCACTGGTGTGCAGTCATGTTGGAACAGGAAGGGGCTGTTCCCACAAAGTTGGGAGCATGACATTGTCCAAAATGTCTTGGTATGCTGATGCCTTAAGAGTTCCTTTCACTGGAACTACAACCCCACACCATAATACCCCTCCACCAAATGATTTGGACCAGTGCACAAAGCAAGGTCCATAAAGACATGGATGAGTGAGTTTGGGGTGGAGGAACTTGACTGGCCTGGACAGAGTCCTGACCTCAACACAACAGAACACCTTGGGGATGAATTAGAGCGGAGACTCTAGGCCAGGCCTTCTCGTCCAACATCAGTGCCTGACCTCACAAATGCACTTGGAAGAATGGTCAAACATTCCCACAGACACACTCCTAAACCTTGTGGACAGCCTTCCCAGAAGAGTTGAAGCTGTTATAGCTGCAAAGGGTGGGCCAACCCAATATTGAACCCTACGGTCTAAAACTGGGATGCCATTACAGTTCATGTGCATTTAAAGGCAGGTATCCCAATACTTAGGCCAATATATTGTATATTGCTTGGAGACACTGAACATGGCTATGGACTTAGGGCTGGTTCACACCACAGAGATGCAGAGAACATGTGTGAGGCTGCCTGGTGGCTAAGTGGGTAGCAATTCCATCTAGCAACACTTGGGGTTGCTGGTTCAACTCCCCAACATGCTAATGCTTGTGTTGAAGTTTATATGTTCTCCCTGTGTGGGTTTCTCACCACAATCCGAAGACATGGTGGTATTTTATTTGTCTCCTGTCAAAATAGTCTCTAATGTAAAAAAGTTAGTTTTGGACTTTAGATTGGAAGCTCATTGGAGCCAGGGACTGATGTTAATGTTTGTTAGCACTAATCATGCCCAGGGACTTGGACATTTAAAATTGTAGGGTTTACACTGCACAGGTACATATGCTTAGAAAACTGTTGCTTTGTTTATGTGCATGCAAATGGACTTGGATCTTTGGCCTGTAGTTGGAGATTTGATGCACATAGCCAAGGGCTAACACAGTTGCAAATAGTATTATGTGTTCCTGCTCATCAGGTGCAATCACTTTAGACATACATGAAGAGACAGATTGAAAGATACTGGTGGGCGTGTACTTCTAGTGGGCATGTACTTCTAGTGGGTGTGTACTTCTATTGTGCGTGTATTAGTGTGCTAACAATACAACCTCTCTTATATAAAGGCATGCAGTATCGTTCGGTCTGAGGCCAGGTTTTTTGCTGTGATTTGTGGGGGGGAGGAATGATATTGCACAGATTGACAAACCCCCAACTAGGGTTATTTGCTGAAATTCTTGTGCATTTTTTCATTTAAAAATTGTGTGTGTATTGTTCCTGTCTGACCATGCAAACATCGTTTGGGAGCATCTGCTGACCTTCTACTCTTTGATCTCATTGCATAATCGTGTACATAGAAATGCAGCTTCCAGCAGAACATGGTCACCAATGTATGTGTGTGGATTGTGGGGTGGGGGTGGGTGTTTTGAATAAGTGTCTTTTTTTTAATACTATGTTGGAATGCTTTGTAAGTATAATGACTGTTAAGTATGTTTCTATAATCTTGCAGATAAAAATGTGATGTGTTGCCCGTTATACACTGAAAGTAAAGCTGTGTCCACTCTAAGGTTTTGTCAAATTTAAGATTGTAAGCTCCTATGAGCAGGGCCCTTAAAATCCAATTGCTAAATGTAGCACCATGTATCCTGTCCAAATTTTTTGGAAGCTACCGTGTTTCCCCAAAAATAAGACCTACCCCGATAATAAGACCTAGCAGGATTTTCGGGGAGGGCTGCAATATAAGCCCTAGTTTGAAGTGGTTGTAAACTGCTAGAATCCTCACTAATGCAGTGTTGTATAGCGTGGAATGTGTGTGTTTGCTGTGGTCTGCTTTAATCAGGTACTGTACCTTCTTTTAGTGCCGCTATATAATCTCCAGCTGCTCTCCTCTTCTCTTCTTCTGGCTGTCAGTGGGGGATCTTGACCCCCCCTTCCTCTGCATTGCTCGGAGCGCGCCACGGAAGTGCTGCTAAGCTAATCTTCACTGCTCTCCCCTTATCTTCTCTTGGCTGCTAGCGGGGGATCTTGATCCCCCTTCCTCTGCAGTGCTTGGTGCGGGCAATGAAAGCGCCATTCATCTGATCTCCGCTGCTATCCCCTTCTCCTGACTGTCAGTGGGGGATCTTGACCCCCCTTCCTCTGCATTGCTCGGAGCGGGTCATGGAAGCACCTTTCAGCTGATCTTCATGGCTCTCTCCTTCTCTTCTCCTCCTGTCAGTGGGCAATCTCGGCCCCCCTTCTGCAGTGCTCGGTGCAAGGAAGACAGCTCAGGCAAGTCATGAAAGCATTGAGCAATGTATAGGAAGGTGAGACATACACCTTTTGTATTGTATATTGCTATAGTGGTGAGGATTCTGGCAGTTTACAAGCACTTTTGCTATTATTCACACTTGGCACATTGCAATATAAGCTCTACCCCGAAAATAAGCCCTACTGTGGTTTTGATGGCCAAAATTAATATAAGACCCGGGCTTATTTTTGTGGAAACACGGTAGTAAATTAATGTACATAATTTTGTTTCTGCTGGCAAAATAAAAGTACATTATTGAGGTGTGTGTGTGTGGTGGTTTTGGGAAAGTGCAATATCTTTTATATTTTATTATTTCTATATGTATTTGTGCACCAAAAATAGCTTCATACACAGATGTCTATTAAAGTCGCACCTGTAATCGGCAAAAGTAGTGCAGAAACTACTTTTGTAAATCGGTGTCGCATTGATTGGAACAGTGCCATTGCCGCCAATAATCATGCGATTTGATCTCTCAAATTGCATGACAAATCGCTCCAATGTACACCTGCAAGTAAATGATAAAGGTGGAGTCTTTATATATAACAGCTGTGGAGAATTGCAGGTAATGATTTTAGCTGGAGGATAGGCAGTGTTGTGTGAGTCAGCTCTGGTTCACGTTGGTGCGATTTGACATGTCAAATCGGTGGCAATTGCACCGTTCTAATTGGTGTGGCTTTGGGGTGCGTTTTGTATTGATATCAGTGCAGAAACCTGCACAGATGTCTCTAAAATTCCCCCTGCAGTCAGGACTAGGGATGAGCTTCGTGTTCGAGTCGAACATACGTTCGACTCGAACATCGGCTGTTCGATCGTTCGACGAAGATCGAACGATTTGGGCCGTTCGCGCCAAATTCGAGTGACGCGAACGGCCCACAATGCACTACGCCATCGCAGTGTCATCCAGGCGCTGTGATTGGCCAAGCATGCACTGTGACCCCGCATGCTTGGCCAATCACAGCGCCGGCAGCGAGGAGAGCAATGATTGGCCACAGGCAGGATGCCTGTGGCCAATTATTGCTGAGGGTGTTTAGTACACGCCCCACACTATAAAAGGCCGCCAGCACGGCGGCCTAGTGTAGTGTGTTCCGGAGCAGGGAAAGACAAGCATAGGCAGGGACAGTGACATTTATTTCTTTCTTGCTTAACCTGGATTCCTTTAGTTTAGGGAAAGAGAAGGATAGGTAGGGAGAGTGTCAGTGTGTTTTACTGTGCGAGTCCTTGTTTCTAGGGACAAAGAAGGAAAGTGAGGGGATTTCTCCTTGTGCTATAGTGTGCTTTAAAAAAACATTTTTTCTAGGGACAGAAAACTGTAGGTAGGGAGAGTGTCAGTTTCTTTCACTGTGCCAGTCCTTGTTTCTAGGGTCAAAGAAGGAAAGTGAGGGGAATTCTCCTTGTGCTATAGTGTGTTTTTAAAAAACATTTTTTCTAGGGACAGAAAACTGTAGGTAGGGAGAGTGTCAGTTTCTTTCACTGTGCCAGTCCTTGTTTCTAGGGACAAAGAAGGAAAGTGAGGGGATTTCTCCTTGTGCTATAGTGTGCTTTAAAAAAACATTTTTTCTAGGGACAGAAAACTGTAGGTAGGGAGAGTGTCAGTTTCTTTCACTGTGCCAGTCCTTGTTTCTAGGGTCAAAGAAGGAAAGTGAGGGGAATTCTCCTTGTGCTATAGTGTGTTTTTAAAAAACATTTTTTCTAGGGACAGAAAACTGTAGGTAGGGAGAGTGTCAGTTTCTTTCACTGTGCCAGTCCTTGTTTCTAGGGACAAAGAAGGAAAGTGAGGGGATTTCTCCTTGTGCTATAGTGTGCTTTAAAAAAACATTTTTTCTAGGGACAGAAAACTGTAGGTAGGGAGAGTGTCAGTTTCTTTCACTGTGCCAGTCCTTGTTTCTAGGGACAAAGAAGGAAAGTGAGGGGATTTCTCCTTGTGCTATAGTGTGCTTTAAAAAAACATTTTTTCTAGGGACAAAAAACTGTAGGTAGGGAGAGTGTCAGTTTCTTTCACTGTGCCAGTCCTTGTTTCTAGGGACAAAGAAGGAAAGTGAGGGGAATTCTCCTTGTGCTATAGTGTGCTTTAAAAAAACATTTTTTCTAGGGACAGAAAACTGTAGGTAGGGAGAGTGTCAGTTTCTTTCACTGTGCCAGTCCTTGTTTCTAGGGACAAAGAAGGAAAGTGAGGGGATTTCTCCTTGTGCTATAGTGTGCTTTAAAAAAACATTTTTTCTAGGGACAGAAAACTGTAGGTAGGGAGAGTGTCAGTTTCTTTCACTGTGCCAGTCCTTGTTTCTAGGGACAAAGAAGGAAAGTGAGGGGATTTCTCCTTGTGCTATAGTGTGCTTTAAAAAAACATTTTTTCTAGGGACAGAAAACTGTAGGTAGGGAGAGTGTCAGTTTCTTTCACTGTGCCAGTCCTTGTTTCTAGGGACAAAGAAGGAAAGTGAGGGGATTTCTCCTTGTGCTATAGTGTGCTTTAAAAAAAAAAAATTTCTAGGGACAGAAAACTGTAGGTAGGGAGAGTGTCAGTTTCTTTCACTGTGCCAGTCCTTGTTTCTAGGGACAAAGAAGGAAAGTGAGGGGAATTCTCCTTGTGCTATAGTGTGCTTTAAAAAAACATTTTTTCTAGGGACAGAAAACTGTAGGTAGGGAGAGTGTCAGTTTCTTTCACTGTGCCAGTCCTTGTTTCTAGGGACAAAGAAGGAAAGTGAGGGGATTTCTCCTTGTGCTATAGTGTGCTTTAAAAAAACATTTTTTCTAGGGACAGAAAACTGTAGGTAGGGAGAGTGTCAGTTTCTTTCACTGTGCCAGTCCTTGTTTCTAGGGACAAAGTAGGAAAGTGAGGGGATTTCTCCTTGTGCTATAGTGTGCCAAAGCATTCCTCATCAACCATCTTTGAAATCCTTGTTTTTTGGACAGTCAGGGAAATTGTCGTTGTGCTATTCTGTGCAAAAGCAATAATCCTCAACCATATTTAGAAATCCTTAAGTAAAGGGACAGAGAAGGACACCTGAAGGTAGCCCTTATTGCTTTTTTCCCATCTCCCTGCAGGCCATCTATTAGAATGTCTGGAAGGCAAACAAGGAGAGGCAGACAGTCAGGAGGCAATAAAAGAGGGCAAGCAGGCTCTGTGTCTGGGGGCAACAGTGCTGGTCATGGACGCGGTGCATTGTCATCAGCACATGGCCATGGGACACGCTTGTCCTTCTTTTCGGCAGCTGGACATGTTAAGCCACATCATGCCGAAGACTTGGTAGAGTGGATGACCAAGCCCTCCTCCTCCTCCTCATCCTCTCTCACCCAGGCTCAGGGTACTGGCAAAGCAGCTGCCAAAGCGTCCTCTTCCCTGGTATCAATGTCAGACTCATCATCAGTCACTCCTTCCCTAGACCCACCATGTCCTCCTCCTGAGGAGTCCCCCGAACTGTTTGAGCACAGTGTTGGGTACATGCTCCAGGAGGATGCCCAGCGTTTCGAAGGGTCTGATGATGAAACCCAGCTACAGGAAGGCAGTAGCGTGAGAGCAGACAGAGGGGATGCTCAAGAAGGACACCAATCTGGCAGTCATGTTCCAGCAGCTGCAGCATACTGCCAGATTGGCTCCGGTGATGAGGAGGGAGGGGATGATGAGGTCACTGACTCCACGTGGGTGCCTAATAGGAGAGAGGAGGAGGAGGAGGATGAGGAGGAGGCACATCTCCAACGAGGCAGGATGCCCTTTGGTGGCCAGCGTAAGGGCAGTACACCGACGGAATCACACCGCAGAGCTCCGCCTGTGCAGGGCGCTGCCTCTGCCCGTCATTCAAAAAGTTCCTTGGTGTGGGCCTTTTTTGAGGCTAGTGCATCAGATCGCACAGCTGCTGTTTGCAACATATGTCTCAAGCGTATATCGCGTGGCCAAAACATCAGCCGCTTGGGTACCACATGCCTGACCAGACATATGTTGACCTGCCATGGAGCTCGTTGGCAAGCCTACCTCAAAGACCCACACCAAAGAACAAAGCGGACCTCTCCTTGCACCGCATCAGCTGGGATCTCCAACCCCACTATAACTTTAGTCCTCTCTGAAACATGCACTGAGAGGAATGAAGGTGTAGAATTAGGTGTGTCACAGCCAAGTACTTGCGGCCACTCTGCTAGCAGTACACCGACGTCCGATTCTAGCAGGCAAATTTCCCTGCCCCAGCTGCTGGACCGTCGAAAGAAGTTCACTCCCAGCCATCCACATGCCCAGCGGTTGAATGCTAGCTTGGCTAAATTGCTAGCGCTTCAACTGCTGCCTTTTCAGTTGGTAGACTCGGCCCCCTTCCGTGAGTTTGTGCAATGTGCGGTTCCTCAGTGGCAGGTTCCCAAACGCCACTTTTTCTCACGGAAGGCTATTCCGGCTCTCTACCGGCATGTGGAAGGCAATGTCTTGGCCTCGCTGGACAGGGCGGTCAGCGGTAAGGTGCATATTACCGCTGACTCATGGTCCAGCAGGCATGGACAGGGACGTTACCTTTCTTTCACGGCCCATTGGGTCACTCTTTTGGCAGCTGGGAAGGATGCAGGACAAGGTGCAGTAGTGTTGGAGGTTGTTCCACCGCCACGCCTCCAAAATGCTACTACTGGTTGTGACACACCTCTCTCCTCCACCCCCTCCTCTTCTTCTTCCTCCATGGCCTCTTCCTGTGGTTTGTCCTATGAACCAGCGGTGCTCCGTAGCCGTTCACGGGGCTACGCAAGTACGCAGGCAAAAAGATGCCATGCCGTGCTTGCGCTGGTGTGTTTGGGGGACAGAAGCCACACTGGGGCAGAGGTCCTGTCTGCTCTGCAGGGCCAGGCCGAGAGGTGGTTGACGCCACGCCAGCTTAAGCCAGGAATGGTGGTTTGCGACAATGGCACCAACCTCCTCTCCGCCCTCCGACAGGGACAACTGACCCATGTGCCCTGTGTGGCTCACGTCCTTAACCTGGTGGTGCAGCGGTTCTTGGGCAGGTACCAGGGCTTACAGGATGTCCTGAGGCAGGCCAGGAAAGTCTGTGTGCATTTCCGCAGATCTTATAATGCCAGTGCTCGCCTGGCTGAGCTGCAAAAGGAGTTGAACCTGCCCAAGAACCGCCTTATATGTGACATGCCCACCAGGTGGAACTCAACGTTGGCCATGCTGCAGCGGCTGCACACGCAGCAGAGGGCCATCAATGAGTACCTGTGCGACTACGGCACCAGGACAGGGTCAGGGGAGCTTGGTTTTTTTTTTCCACGCCAGTGGGGCATGATCAGGGATGCATGCACTGTCCTGGCACCATTTGAGGAGGCCACGAGGATGGTGAGCAGTGACAGTGCATGCATCAGTGACACTGTACCTCTTGTCCACCTGTTGGAGCACACGCTGCGTGGAATAATGGACAGGGCACTTGAGGCAGAACAGAGGCAGGAAGAGGAGGACTTCCTTGCCTCTCAAGGCCCCCTTTACCCAGACAGTGTTCCTTCTGTCCCACCCATCGCACAGGAAGAGGAAGAGGAGGAGGAGGAGGAGGAGGAGGAGGATTGTGTCAGCATGGAGGTGGAGGCTGGCACTCAGCATCATCAGCAGCAGTCTTTTAGGGATGATTTACAGTCCCAAGAAACCAGTGGACTTGTACGTGGCTGGGAGGAGGTGGCTGCGGATCATGTCGTCCTTAGTGACCCAGAGGACTCCGGAGCGAATGCCTCAGCAAACCTACGCTGCATGGCCTCCCTGATCCTGCAAAGTCTGCGGAAGGATCCTCGTATTCTTCGGATCAAGGAGAGGGACCATTACTGGCTGGCCACTCTCCTTGATCCACGGTACAAGGGTAAGGTTGCGGACCTTATGTTACCTTCGCAGAGGGAGCAGAGGATGAGACAACTCCGGGAGACCTTGCAGAAAGGTCTGTGCAACGCGTTCCCAGAGACTGGGAGGTTACAAACTCCTGGTCCTGGACAACGAGTTGCTGAGGCTTCGGCCAGTCAAAGAAGGAGCGGTGGGGAAGGTGGCCGTCTGACCGATGCGTTCAGACAATTCTTTAGTCCGCAGCCCCAAAGTATGATCGGTTCCAGCAACCATCGCCAGCGTCTGATAAACATGGTGCAGGAATATCTAGGGGCAATGTCAGACTTGGACACCTTCCCCACCGAAAATCCTCTGGCTTACTGGGTCTTGAGGATGGATCACTGGCCAGAGCTTGCACAGTATGCAATTGAGCTACTGGCCTGTCCTGCATCCAGCGTTCTTTCGGAACGCACATTCAGTGCTGCTGGAGGATTTGTCACGGATCACAGGGTGCGCCTGTCCACCGACTCGGTTGATCGACTGACTTTCATCAAGATGAACCAGTCTTGGATCACCACCAGCTACCACACACCTGATGCTGATATAACAGACTAATTGATTTTAACATGTCACATCCCTTCAAGACTGATGCTGATGCTGAGTGCCTGTGCTGTTATGTTGACTGGCTATCCTCCTCCTCCGAGTCCTCAATGATACGATTGATGATGATAGCTTGGAAGATCATTTTTGTTTATGGGTGCCGCCACCAGTGGCTAAGGCCCAATTTTTCAGCCCCTGTTTTACAGGGGCGTGTAATTACAATTTTTTTAGCAATAATTTGCCATAGGGCTCATTGCTGTGCTCCAAGTACAGTATCTGTGAGGGGTTGGAGTGTTGTGGCACCAGTGCCTAAGGCCCAATTTTTCAGCCCCTGTTTAACAGGGGCGTGTCATTACAATTTTTGAAGCAATACTTTGCAACAGGGCTCATTGCTGTGCTCCAAGTAACGTATCTGTGAGGGGTTGTAGTGTTGTGCCACCAGTGCCTAAGGCCCAATTTTTCAGCCCCTGTTCAACAGGGGCATGCAATTACAATTCTTGATCTAATAATTCACAGCAGGGCCCATTGCTGCACCCACCAAGAGTAACTCTGAGGGCTTACAGTGTTGTGGCAACGCCACCACCACTACCACGAAAGGCCCAATTTTTCAGCCCCTGTTCAAAAGGGGCATGTAATTACAATTCTTGATCTAATAATTCACAGCAGGGCCCATTCCTGCACCCACCAAGAGTAACTCTGAGGGCTTACAGTGTTGTGGCAACACCACCACCACCACCACCACCACGAAAGGCCCAATTTTTCAGCCCCTGTTCAACAGGGGCATGCAATTACAATTCTTGATCTAATAATTCACAGCAGGGCCCATTGCTGCACCCACCAAGAGTAACTGTCAGGGCTTACAGTGTTGTGGCACCAGCACCACCATCAAAGGCCCAATTTTTACTACCACTGTTCAACAATTATATGTAATTAAAATTCCTGATATAATAGTTGACAGCAGGGCGTTCCAGCACCAACCAAGAGTAACTGTGAGTGCTTACAGTGTTGTGCCAACACCAACAACTAAGGGGCCTATTTCTGCAGAGTATATACGGCAGGTCCCTACTTTCAAACATCCAACTTACAAACGACTCCTACTTGCAAACGCAAGAAGACAACAGGAAGTGAGAGGAAATCTACCACTAGGAAGGAAAATTCTCTCCTGTAAGAATAAATATGGGAGAAAGGTGTCTCCTCTCTACTGATGCTTTATCAGCAATCCTTGTTTCAAGAAAAACACCACATTTCAAAAACAGTTGTCATTGGGTTGGAAAGTGAGGTGAAATGTTCTGAACAGGGGCACAGACAGCAAAACAAATGTTACAGGGGTGATAACCCTTACCTATGTTTTCCAAAAAGTTTAAAAATAGATTTTTGGGCTGGAGCTACACTTCAACAATGTACCTGTTCAAAATTACAAACAGATTCTACATAAGAACAAACCTACAGTCCCTGTCTTGTATGCACCGCCTGTATACGGCTGTTCAGAGTATATAGGGCCTTTTTTATTTTATGTGCGGGGTTCCCCTTAATATCCATACAAGACCCAAAGGGGCTGGTAATGGGCTGGGGTAGGGGGGGGGGGTCATGGGGTAGCTATGCCATTTTTCTTAAAGATTTTTATCCATATTACCGGGACCAGACATTACATTAAAGCCGCAAGCAGTTTTAAATGGCTTTTTTTTCCTTTAGAAGTGTCATTTTGTGCAGGGACAGTTCTAAACACGGGAAACACGTGGCACTTCACAGGCATACTTTAGACACCCCCCAGGTACGATATTTAAAGGAATATTTGACTTTTTTTTTTTCACTTTATGCATCATTAAAATGACTGCTCCCGAAAAACGACCGTTTTTAAAACTTCTTTTTGCATTGATACATGTCCCCTGGTGCAGAACCCGGGTTCCCAAACCCTTTTTAGGACAATAACATGCATAATAGTTGTTATAATTAGCACTTTAGAATTCGAACGTTCGCATCCATTGTATTTAATAGGGTTCTAATGTTCGTACGAACTTTCGGTCCGTTCGCGGGTTCTGGTGCGAACCGAACCCGGGGGTGTTCGGCTCATCACTAGTCAGGACTGACATGCGGGAATGAAATTGTGAGTTCAGCTGATCTCGCACGATTTCCTCCCGCTGTCAGTGTGAAGCAGGGCTCAAACTGGGCCTTTTGTCTTTGTCATTCACCTGCTGCTATCCCTGGGTCATAATTTCTTATCGAACCCCCTTAAGTTTACCTTCAAATATCATATGTAGAAATACAGATTTGTATATTAACAAAAATAATAAACTTCTAATCGTGGTTGCGATCAAATATTTGCAGCTGCGATCAAAAGAGCGTGGTTTCACCTTCTGACCCGGAAATTAGTCATTGAAATCACCCGGAAGTTCCTGTGCTGGTCAGGATCTCCATCTGGGTTAGGGTGACCAGACATCCCCGGTTTCCAGGGACAGTCCCCAGGTTGAGGACACTGTCCCCAGACCAAGTCTGTCCCCGGTTTTGTCCCCGGATTGGATTTGAAAAGGGGCTGGGGCAATCTCAAAGACAGTCAGTGCAGAATGAAAAAAAATATATTCTGAATTACACCCCCCCCACCGCTCCTACTGGCTTAGGGGGGTGTATTTATGTTCATTATCTGTACCCCTTTCTGATGATCATGTGCTGGTCGGAGCGGAGGGAATATTTCTTCAGTTTCGGGTGCATGCCCATTCAGCTCCGCTCGCATGTTCTTCTGCCTTGGCTCAAGTCCCGTCCAGCCGCCTGCCTGCTTATCTCCTTGCCTTCCCAGGCGGAGTGACCTTCCTCCGCTCCCCACCCAGTAGTAGCTGGGGCCCGGAGAGTAAGACTTGACAGGCTGTGAGGCGGGCGGCGACGGGCAGAGAGTTGCTGATTGCCACCATTACTAGTAAAAACAAAATGTGTCCCCAGATTTCATTGAAAAAATCTGGTCACCTTAATCTAGGTTAACATGGCGAGGTCCCTCTTTAGCAAAGAGGAGGTGCTGCTCATTTTCCGGTTAAAGGTACTTGTGCTTACTTAATGCGGGAGTTAGATTTGGGAGGGGGTGGGGTCCATTGATTTTTTTGGCATCACCACGCATTTGCTTCTGGCCCATGTCTACACATCACTTCCTGCATTTGTTCTGCTGATGTAAATCAGTAGGGACTAGGGATGAGCTCGGTGTTCGAGTCAAACGCATGTTCGACTCGAACATCGCCTGTTCGGCGAAACCAGAACTTTGTGTGCCGTTCGCGCCAAATTCGTGTGACGCGAACGGCCCACAATGCACTGCGCCATCGCAGTGCATTGCCGGTGCTGTGATTGGCCAAGCATGCACTGTGACCCCGCATGCTTGGCCAATGACAGCGCCGGCAGCGAGGAGAGCCATAATTGGCCACAGGCAGGATGCCTGTGGCCAATTATAGCTCAGGGGGTTTAGTACACGCCCCACACTATATAAGGCCGCCAGCGTGGCAGCCTTGTGTAGTGTGTTCCGGCGTGCAGGGAAAGAGCTAGATAGGCAGCGACAGTGTGTTCTTTTCTCAGGCATCTGCAGGAGTTAGTGGATGTTGTGTGCCTCCAGCGCAGTATACACCTGTATCTACCCTTTATTGCTGTTCTCTAATACAGGCATCTGCAGGAGTTAGTGGGTGTTGTGTGCCTCCAGCGCAGTATACACCTGTATCTACCCTTTATTGCTGTTCTCTAATACAGGCATCTGCAGGAGTTAGTGGGTGTTGTGTGCCTCCAGCACAGTATACACCTGTATCTTCCGTTTATTGCTGGTGTTCTCTAATACAGGCATCTGCAGGAGTTAGTGAGTGTTGTGTGCCTCCAGCGCAGTATACACCTGTATCTTCCGTTTATTGCTGGTGTTCTCTAATACAGGCATCTGCAGGAGTTAGTGGGTGTTGTGTGCCTCCAGCACAATATACACCTGTATCTACCCTTTATTGCTGGTGTTCTCTAATACAGGCATCTGCAGGAGTTAGTGGGTGTTGTGTGCCTCCAGCACAGCACAGTATACACCTGTATCTACTGTTTATTGCTGGTGTTCTCTAATACAGGCATCTGCAGGAGTTATTGGGTGTTGTGTGCCTCCAGCACAGCACAGTATACACCTGTATCTACCCTTTTTTGCTGGTGTTCTCTAATAAAGGCATCTGCAGGAGTTTGTGGGTGTTGTGTGCCTCCAGCACAATATACACCTGTATCTACCCTTTATTGCTGGTGTTCTCTAATACAGGCATCTGCAGGAGTTAGTGGGTGTTGTGTGCCTCCAGCACAGAACAGTATACACCTGTATCTACCCTTTATTGCTGGTGTTCTCTAATACAGGCATCTGCAGCCTTTACAGTGGGTGTTGTGTGCCTCCAGCACAATATACACTACCCAATTGCTGGTTTTCCCATCTCCCTGCATGCCATCACTATGTCTGGAAGGCCAACAAGGAGAGGCAGACAGTCACGAGCCAATAAAAGAGGGCAAGCAGGCTCTGTGTCTAGAGACAACAGTGCTGTTCGTGGACGCGGTGCATCGTCATCAGCACGTGGCCATGGGACACTCTTGTCCTTATTTTCGGCAGCTGGACGTGTTGAGCCGCATCATGCCGAAGACTTGGTAGAGTGGATGACCAAGCCCTCTTCATCCTCCTTATCCTCTCTAACCCAGGCTCAGGGTTCTGGCAAAGCAGCTGCCAATGTGTCCTCTTCCCTCGTATCAATGTCATCATCAGTCACTCCTTCCCTAGACCCACCATGTCCTCCTGAGGAGTCCTCCAAACTGTTTGAGCACAGTGTTGGGTACATGCTCCAGGAGGATGCCCAGCGTTTTGAAGGGTCTGATGATGATACCCAGCTAGAGGAAGGCAGTAGCGTGAGCGCAGAGAGAGGGGATGCTCAAGAAGGACAGTAATCTGGCAGTCATGTTCCAGCAGCTGCAGCATACTGCCAGGTTTGCTCCAGTGATCAAGAGGGAGGGGATGATGAGGTCACTGACTCCACGTGGGTGCCTGATAGGAGAAAGGAGGAGGATGAGGAGCTGGCACATCTCCAACGAGGCAGGATGCCCTCCGGGGGCCAGCGTAAGGGCAGCACACCGACTGAATCACACCGCAGAGCTCCGCCTGTGCAGGGCGCTGCCTCTGCCCGTTATTCCAAAAGTTCTTTGGTGTGGGCCTTTTTTGAGTCGAGTGCATCAGATCGCACCGCTGCTATTTGCATTGGCAAGCGTACCTTAAAGACACACACCAAAGAACAAAGCGGACCTCTCCTTGCTCCTCATCAGCTGGGATCTCCAACTCCACTAAACCTTCAGTCCTCTCTGAAACCTGTACTGCGAGGAATGAAGGTGTAGAATTTTGGTGCGTCACAGCCAAGTACTTGCGGGCACTCTGCTAGCACTACACTGACGTCCGATTGTAGCAGGCAAATTTCCCTGCCCCAGCTGCTGGACCGTCGAAAGAAGCTCACTCCCAGCCATCCACATGCCCAGCGGTTGAATGCTAGCTTGGCTAAATTGCTAGCACTTCAACTGCTGCCTTTTCAGTTGGTAGACTCGGCCCCCTTCCGTGAGTTTGTGCAATGTGCGGTTCCTCAGTGGCAGGTTCCCAAACGCCACTTTTTCTCGCGGAAGGCGATTCCGTCTCTCTACCGGCATGTGGAAGGCAATGTCCATGCCTCGCTCGACAGGGCGGTCAGCGGTAAGGTGCATATTACCACTGACTCATGGTCCAGCAGGCATGGACAGGGATGTTACCTTTCTTTCACGGCCCATTGGGTCACTCTTTTGGCAGCTGGGAAGGATGCAGGACAAGGTGCAGTAGTGTTGGAGGTTGCTCCGCCGCCACATCTCCAAAATGCTACTACTGGTTGTGACACACCTCTCTCCTCCACCCCCTCCTCTTCTTCTTCCTCCATGGCCTCTTCCTGTGCTTTGTCCTCGAAACCAGCGGTGCTCCGTAGGCGTTCAAGGGGCTCTGCAAGTACGCAGGCAAAAAGATGCCATGCCGTGCTTGCGCTGGTGTGTTTGGGGGACAGGAGCCACACTGGGGCAAAGGTTCTGTCAGCTCTGCAGGGGCAGGCCGAGAGGTGGTTGACGCCACGCCAGCTTAAGCCAGGAATGGTGGTTAGCGACAATGGCACCAACCTCCTCTCCGCCGTCTGACAGGGACAACTGACCCATGTGCCCTGTTTGGCTCATGTCCTTAACCTGGTGGTGCAGCGGTTCTTGGGCAGGTACCCAGGCTTACAGGATGTCCTGAGGCAGGCCAGGAAAGTCTGTGTACATTTCCGCAGATCATATAATGCCAGTGCTCGGCTGGCTGAGCTGCAAAAGGAGTTGAACCTGCCCAAGAACCGCCTTATATGTGACATGCCCACCAGGTGGAACTCAACGTTGGCCATGCTGCAGTGGCTGCACACACAGCAGAGGGCCATCAATGAGTACCTGTGCGACTACGGCACCAGGACAGGGTCAGGGGAGCTTGTTTTTTTTTCACCATGCCAGTGGGGCATTATCAGGGATGCATGCACTGTCCTGGCACCATTTGAGGAGGCCACGAGAATGGTGAGCAGTGACAGTGCATGCATCAGTGAAACTGTACCTCTTGTCCACCAATGGCGTCCCTAGGGGGGGCCAGAGGGGGCCCTGGCCCTCCCCAACATTATGCTGTGCCCCACCATGTGCCCCCCCCCCCCCCCCCCAAAAAAAAAAATTTTTTTTTTTTGCATTTTTGTATTTTGCTCGGGCTGCTCCTGGGGTAACAGTCTCTCCTGAGAGGGAGAGCGTCCCTAGTCAGCTCCTGTGGGGGATTCCTCCCCCCTCCCTCTGCTCGCTGACACTGCATAATGAGAGCGCTCACACAACCACAGCCACCCAATCTGCTCCTTCCCCTGCATCCTCATTGGCACGGAAAAGAGCGAGTTGCAGGAAGGACTCCACGAGCACTGTGGGGGGGGGGGCACAAGCCTTCATCTCAGTTACTAAAAAAACAGACTGATTTCTCCCGTCCTTAGGACAGGAGAACCAGCCTGTAAATTACGAGAGTGGTGACTGCAAGCTGAGCCGAGTGTCAGTCTATGACACTCTTTCACAGCCCATCGAGTCCAGCCACCCCCCCCTCACTCTCCTCACATACGAGCAGGGAGGAATACAGCTCCTCCTTCCAGTCCCGCCCACACTATCCTGGCGTGCTGTATCTGAAGAGAGGGGATGTGTGGGCGGGAAATATGAAAATCAGCAGCATTCCTGGCTGTGTGTGACTGATGCCTGAGATTCTAGCCTGGACCGTGGGTAAGTGTGTGCACTGCGGACTGCAGTACACTGTAATCACTGAACTGCATTATTTCCATCACTTCTCTCCCCCATCTGTCTCCCTCCCCCTCTTCTGTTCTTTTAAGACCTTCACAATTTACTTTCACTTTCAGTTAGGCAGGTAATATACGGTGCAAATTTCTTTCCTGCATCCACAGATTGCAGGAAAGAAACTTGCATAATTCCCCCATCAACACAGACAGTGGTGACAGGGGAATATCTCTCCTGCCCAGCAATTCTCCCGACAAACAGTGATTATCACTAGTGGCTATAGCAACCACTGGTGATAATCATAAGAGAATCTGCTCATTAATGGTTCAAATCTCAGCTAGTTCCTGCTGAACCAGCTGAGATTTAAACTGTCTATGTCTGGTCTTAGCTCTTAGGCCGGGTTCACACTGGTCCGACAAACGCTCCGACATGAGCTCATGTCGCATGACGTGTGAAAATCAATGTTTCCCTATGGGAGTCGTCCTAACTGGTCCGACACAAGTCGGTCCGACTTTGAAAATGCTCCCTGCACTACTTTGGTCCACCATTGATCCTACTTCAGCCCATTGAATATCATTGAAGTCGGACCAAAGTAGGATACTTGTCCTAACCATCCGACTTTTGACATCCGACATGGTGATTACAGCAGCAGTAAAAGGAATTTATCTCACACTGGGATTATTTTGATTGGTCAAAGGACAAGTCAGACTCGCACAAAGTCGGATCAAAGTAGTATCCTGTTCATGAAAGTCAGATGGATGTCGGACCAATGTAGGATAAATGTAGGACTGATGTCGCAGAGCAAAGTAGGATGAAAGTTGTATGACTGTCGTGTCATACCATTGTGAACCCAGCCTTAGGCAGCCCATACATTGATCACTTTTTTCATTCAATTATTAGGTTGAATGAAAAAAAAAGAAATGATCCAATTCCCCCATCTACACATTATAGGTGGATGGGGGAATGTTCCCAGTGTGGACCAGTGCTGGAACAACTTGGGAGGGATGGGGTCCCAAAATTTAAATCCAATCCAGGAAGGGGTGGCTCAAGACAATGTTTTTTTGGGGTGCTATGGTGGTGCTTGAAGTAAAACTGAGGGTGCTAATGCGGCGCGCTACCACACAACTGTGGGAGTGGCCAGCAAGTGACGGTTTCATCATGGGGTCCAATGATGATCAGTAGGTCCTGGCCTCTGTATACCAATAAAAAGCCAAAAAATGCAGCACAACCCTACACTTCATTTATACATTTCTACAAATGGACTTAAGTAAAATGGTAAAACCTATAAATGAATATCCAATGCAAATCAACCAATGTATTGCAATTTAGTAGTGATGATGTCACCTCCTCTGCAAAAATATTTTGAGAATTTGCAGAGAAAATAATGGTGAAACCCCCTACATACAAAAATAATAACAGAGACGCAAATCAACCCATGTATTAGAATATAGTAGTGATGGTGTCACCCTCTCTGCAAAAGGTAAGAAATATTGCAGAGCTGCAATGTGCAAATAGTGGTAAAGCCACCTATATATAATCATAATAATGATAATAATAAAATATACGCTTGATGTATATATTTTACATTTTATTATTATTAATATGATTATATATAGGTGGTTTCACCACTATTTGCACATTGCAGCTCTGAAAAATGTATTACCTCTTGCAGAGAGGGTGACAACATCACTACTATGTTCTAATACATGGGTTGATTTGTGTCTTTGTTATTATTATTATTGTATGTAGGGGGTGTCACCGCTATTTGCACATTGAAGCTCTGCAATTTCTCAAAATATTTTTGCAGAGGGGGTGACACCATCACTACCATATTGCAATACATTGGTTGATTTTCACTGGATATTCATTTATAGGTTTTACTATTGCACTTATATTGCACTTTGTACTTATAAGTCCATTTGTACAATTTTATAGATGAAGTATAGGGAAGCGCTGCATTTTTTGCTTTTTATTGATTCACGTTAGATGAGGGAACCAGCTAAAAAGATTCTCTTATTCCTTTTGAGATATTTTTAGTCGCATGGTAATTGATTTACCTGATTTGTTATGTCCTCTGTATACTGGTGTAGCGGGTGTTTGAATTTATGTGAGGACTCTGGGGGTGTGGGGTTCCTTGGGGCCTACAGGTGGCGTTGTTGCCTTGGGCCGGAGCTGAACTCACACCGCAAACTGTGCCTTTTTTTCCTCCCCTGGAGCTGGTACAGCGGGGCGGGGAACCCGCTGTGGCGCAAAGGGAGAGGTTATAAAAGAGGCGGACGCCCTGATTTTGGGCAGAGAGTTGGAGGACGCGGCCGCACCCAGGCACCTTCAGCTTGGGTGCTGGCGTTCCGGTGTTCCAGGCCTAGGCGCCCTTGGCCTATCTGGAACCTTTAGCCTGGGGTGAGGTACTATGGCGGATGCCTGGGGCTCAGTACCTTCGACTGAGTTCCGCGAGGGTGAGGAATCCGAGGGGGCCCTAACTCCTTGGGTGCCCGTGTCTGAGTTCGTGAGGACTGGTGCGCAGTAACTTCTCCGAAGAGCCCGGCGCGGCATCGCTGGTGACGGAGAGGCCTCCATTTCTCCCTTGGATGGATTTCTTCCTCTGACAGGGGCAAAGTGAGCGAAGGTAATTCATGTTCTATATCACCTAGTCAGTGGCAGTGACTATTCACCATTTGTGACAGTACAGTGGGCAGCAGCAAGAAGGGAAAGGATTGTGCCTCGATCTGTCCCTCATTTTCCAAAGGAGAAAGATTGTTTTATTGCTTGGCAAGAAGAATAAAACTGAGTTGGACCTATTCACTGTGTGGAACTTGGGTTACTATAGCAAAGGAGTCAGGGACGAAGGACTGGACTTGACTCTAGGACACCTACACAAAAGCCCAATCTTCTGGCCTTCACCTCTTAGTTACGGAGGACATGGGCCATGGTGTATCTCATCTCTCTCTCCCAGGTACCCCTAGACAACAGCCATATAACCGATAAAGCAAGGGAGAGGGGTGAGGCCGCTACACTGGTAACCACTGGCCATGCATATTGGTGGTCAGTGTGCCCCCTGTATGCTGGTGCTACATGCAGAGTGCAGGTGGGTGCTGGATGCAGGGCTCAAGAGGATGCTATGTAGAGAGTGCAAGGTTCAGGAGTGCGTTTTGGAAAGAGTGATGGTCAGAGACTGCAGACACACTACAGGAGATGTTCAGAGACTGCGGATATTATACAGGAAACGGTCAGAGACTGCGGATATAATACAGGAGACGGTCAGAGACTGCGGATATGATACAGGAGAGAGACTGCGGATATTATACAGGAGAGAGACTGCGGATATAATACAGGAGATGGTCAGAGACTGTGGATATTATACAGGAGAGAGACTGCGGATATTATACAGGAGAGAGACTGCGGATATTATACAGGCGAGAGACTGCGGATATTATACAGGCGAGAGACTGCAGATATTATACAGGAGACGATCAGACTGCGGATATTATACAGGAGACGATCAGACTGTGGATATTATACAGGAGACGATCAGACTGCGGATATTATACAGGAGAGAGACTGCGGATATTATACAGGAGAGAGACTGCGGATATAATACAGGAGATGGTCAGAGACTGTGGATATTATACAGGAGAGAGACTGCGGATATTATACAGGAGAGAGACTGCGGATATTATACAGGCGAGAGACTGCGGATATTATACAGGCGAGAGACTGCAGATATTATACAGGAGACGATCAGACTGCGGATATTATACAGGAGACGATCAGACTGTGGATATTATACAGGAGACGATCAGACTGCGGATATTATACAGGAGAGAGACTGCGGATATTATACAGGAGAAAGACTGCGGATATTATACAGGAGAGAGACTGCGGATATTATACAGGAGAGAGACTGCGGATATTATACAGGAGGGAGACTGCGGATATTATACAGGAGGGCCAGCACAATTTGTTGTTAGAGATAGGCTGGGCATGTTCAAAATTCCACATGCCAGAGCCTGCCAGGAAGCCCACACTGCACAGCGCTAATCACAAGCAGTGAGACATTTCCCGGCCCGCAGCTGCACAGATCAGGAAATGTCTCACTGGCTGTGATTAGCACTGTGGAGTGTCAGCTTCCTGGCGGGAGATCGGGCATGTGGGATTTCAAACACACCCGAGCCCATCTCTATTGGTTGTAGACAGTTGAGCTCCCTGCAGGTTGCTTAGCAGCAGTGGAGCCTTCTCTGACATGCTGATCGTGATGCAATCCAGATGATGCTCCTAGTCAAATCCTAGTGTTAAATATCAGTGATTTTATTGATGATCAAAGCCCACACTTTGCAGGCATAGAGCCCACGTGGCTGCTGAACATACGGTTGATTATATATATGTGGTTGTACTCTTGATGCTAATAAATACTGTGTTTATTAGATCTGACTGGGAGCATCACCTGGATCACATCCCGATCAGCATGTCAACAGAGAAGGTTATACAGCATTACTGCTGCTAGGTGACCAGCTGGGGGCTCAGCTCTCTATAGCCAATAGTGCCAGCGTTCCCCTGCATGCACCCATAATGTCACCAGCACTAGGTCCTAATAGACTGCTGCCGCTGCCTAGGAGACAGATGCCAGACCAGCGCTGTCAATAGCAGGGACAGGACAGCTGGGGAACCCCACAGTGGCAGAACACCAGGGCCCGGTGGCAAGACAACCTTTACAACCCTGAGGGTTCATGCCCACGGACGTTTTTACAGCCGCGTTTTTGAGCATTTTTTTACAGCTTAAAAACACCTGTCCATGTTAGTCTATAGCTTCATGCCCACCTAGGTGTTTTTGAGCTGCAAATAGCATAGGCGTTTTTAAGCTGTAAAAAAAAAACAGGACCAGTGCGTTCCGCAGCGTTGGCGTTAGGCATAAAAAAACGCGAAGCGTTAAACGCGCAAAAACGCCGCAATTGCGTTTTTAAGCTCCAGCGTTTTTTTTTTTTTTTTTTCAAAAAAAATACGGTCAAAAAATTTATACAATAACATGGACAGGCGTTTTTAAGCTGTAAAAAAACGCTCAAAAACGCGGCTGTAAAAACGTCCGTGGGCATGAGGCCTGATAGTTCTCCCACTGCTTTGGACCCTCATATTTTCTTGGTGTGCTGGTGACTAGGGATGAGCTGTGTGTTTGAGTCGAACATACGTTCGGCTCGAACATCGGCTGTTCGATCGTTCGACGAAGATCGAACGATTTGGGCCGTTCGCGCCTAATTCGAGTGACGCGAACGGCCCACAATGCACTATGCCATCGCAGTGTCATCCAGGCGCTGTGATTGGCCAAGCATGCACTGTGACCCCGCATGCTTGGCCAATCACAGCGCCGGCAGCGAGGAGAGCAATGATTGGCCACAGGCAGGATGCCTGTGGCCAATTATTGCTGAGGGGGTTTAGTACACGCCCCACACTATAAAAGGCCGCCAGCGCGGCGGCCTTGTGTAGTGTGTTCCGGAGCAGGGAAAGAGAAGCATAGGCAGGGACAGTGTCATTTTTTTTCCTTTACTAATCCTGGATTCCTTGTGTTTAGGGACAAATAAGGATAGGTAGGGAGAGTGTCAGTGTGTTATTCTGTGCTAAACCTTGTTTGTAGGGACAGAGAGGTACAGTGAGGGAAAGTGTCAGTGTGCTATTCTGTTCTAAACCAATCTTGCTGAACCATATTTGAAATTCTTGAGTTTAGGGACAGAGAGGTACAGTGAGGGAAAGTGTCAGTGTACTATTCTGTTCTAAACTGACACTCACTGTCCTTCTCTGTCCCTACAAACAAGATTTACACACTGATAGTTTCCACGAGTGTCCTTCTCTGTCCCTAAACTCAAGGATTTCAAATATGGCAAACTGACAATCTTGCTGAACCATATTTGAAATCCTTGAGTTTAGGGACAGAGAGGTACAGTGAGGGAAAGTGTCAGTGAGCTATTCTGTTCTAAACCAATCTTGCTGTACCATATTTGAAATCCTTGAGTTTAGGGACAGAGAAGGACACTCGTGGAAACTATCAGTGTGCTATTCTGTGCTAAATCTTGTTTGTAGGGACAGAGAGGTACAGTGAGGGAAAGTGTTAGTGAGCTATTCTGTTCTAAACCAATCTTGCTGTACCATATTTGAAATCCTTGAGTTTAGGGACAGAGAAGGACACTCGTGGAAACTATCAGTGTGCTATTCTGTGCTAAATCTTGTTTGTAGGGACAGAGAAGGACAGTGAGTAAAACTGACAGTGTGCTATTCTGTTCTAAACCAATCTTGCTGAACCATATTTGAAATCCTTGAGTTTAGGGACAGAGAGGTACAGTGAGGGAAAGTGTCAGTGTGCTATTCTGTTCTAAACCAATCTTGCTGAACCATATTTGAAATCCTTGAGTTTAGGGACAGAGAGGTACAGTGAGGGAAAGTGTCAGTGAGCTATTCTGTTCTAAACCAATCTTGCTGTACCATATTTGAAATCCTTGAGTTTAGGGACAGAGAAGGACACTCGTGGAAACTATCAGTGTGCTATTCTGTGCTAAATCTTGTTTGTAGGGACAGAGAAGGACAGTGAGTGAAACTGACAGTGTGCTATTCTGTTCTAAACCAATCTTGCTGAACCATATTTGAAATCCTTGAGTTTAGGGACAGAGAGGTACAGTGAGGGAAAGTGTCAGTGAGCTATTCTGTTCTAAACCAATCTTGCTGTACCATATTTGAAATCCTTGAGTTTAGGGACAGAGAAGGACACTCGTGGAAACTATCAGTGTGCTATTCTGTGCTAAATCTTGTTTGTAGGGACAGAGAAGGACAGTGAGTGAAACTGACAGTGTGCTATTCTGTTCTAAACCAATCTTGCTGAACCATATTTGAAATCCTTGAGTTTAGGGACAGAGAGGTACAGTGAGGGAAAGTGTCAGTGAGCTATTCTGTTCTAAACCAATCTTGCTGTACCATATTTGAAATCCTTGAGTTTAGGGACAGAGAAGGACACTCGTGGAAACTATCAGTGTGCTATTCTGTGCTAAATCTTGTTTGTAGGGACAGAGAAGGACAGTGAATGAAACTGATAGTGTGCTATTCTGTTCTAAACCAATCTTGCTGAACCATATTTGAAATCCTTGAGTTTAGGGACAGAGAGGTACAGTGAGGGAAAGTGTCAGTGTGCTATTCTGTTCTAAACCAATCTTGCTGAACCATATTTGAAATCCTTGAGTTTAGGGACAGAGAGGTACAGTGAGGGAAAGTGTCAGTGAGCTATTCTGTTCTAAACCAATCTTGCTGTACCATATTTGAAATCCTTGAGTTTAGGGACAGAGAAGGACACTCGTGGAAACTATCAGTGTGCTATTCTGTGCTAAATCTTGTTTGTAGGGACAGAGAAGGACAGTGAGTGAAACTGACAGTGTGCTATTCTGTTCTAAACCAATCTTGCTGAACCATATTTGAAATCCTTGAGTTTAGGGACAGAGAGGTACAGTGAGGGAAAGTGTCAGTGAGCTATTCTGTTCTAAACCAATCTTGCTGTACCATATTTGAAATCCTTGAGTTTAGGGACAGAGAAGGACACTCGTGTAAACTATCAGTGTGCTATTCTGTGCTAAATCTTGTTTGTAGGGACAGAGAAGGACAGTGAGTGAAACTGACAGTGTGCTATTCTGTTCTAAACCAATCTTGCTGAACCATATTTGAAATCCTTGAGTTTAGGGACAGAGAGGTACAGTGAGGGAAAGTGTCAGTGAGCTATTCTGTTCTAAACCAATCTTGCTGTACCATATTTGAAATCCTTGAGTTTAGTGACAGAGAAGGACAATCGTGGAAACTATCAGTGTGCTATTCTGTGCTAAATCTTGTTTGTAGGGACAGAGAAGGACAGTGAGTGAAACTGACAGTGTGCTATTCTGTTCTAAACCAATCTTGCTGAACCATATTTGAAATCCTTGAGTTTAGGGACAGAGAGGTACAGTGAGGGAAAGTGTCAGTGTGCTATTCTGTTCTAAACCAATCTTGCTGAACTATATTTGAAATCCTTGAGTTTAGGGACAAAGAAGGACACTCGTGGAAACTATCAGTTTGCTATTCTGTGCTAAATCTTGTTTGTAGGGACAGAGAAGGACAGTGAGTGAAACTGACAGTGTGCTATTCTGTTCTAAACCAATCTTGCTGAACCATATTTGAAATCCTTGAGTTTAGGGACAGAGAGGTACAGTGAGGGAAAGTGTCAGTGTGCTATTCTGTTCTAAACCAATCTTGCTGAACCATATTTGAAATCCTTGAGTTTAGGGACAGAGAGGTACAGTGAGGGAAAGTGTCAGTGAGCTATTCTGTTCTAAACCAATCTTGCTGTACCATATTTGAAATCCTTGAGTTTAGGGACAGAGAAGGACACTCGTGGAAACTATCAGTGTGCTATTCTGTGCTAAATCTTGTTTGTAGGGACAGAGAAGGACACTGAGTGAAACTGACAGTGTGCTATTCTGTTCTAAACCAATCTTGCTGAACCATATTTGAAATCCTTGAGTTTAGGAACAGAGAGGTACAGTGAGGGAAAGTGTCAGTGAGCTATTCTGTTCTAAACCAATCTTGCTGTACCATATTTGAAATCCTTCAGTTTAGGGACAGAGAAGGACACTCGTGGAAACTATCAGTGTGCTATTCTGTGCTAAATCTTGTTTGTAGGGACAGAGAAGGACAGTGAGTGAAACTGATAGTGTGCTATTCTGTTCTAAACCAATCTTGCTGAAACATATTTGAAATCCTTGAGTTTAGGGACAGAGAGGTACAGTGAGGGAAAGTGTCAGTGTGCTATTCTGTTCTAAACCAATCTTGCTGAACCATATTTGAAATCCTTGAGTTTAGGGACAGAGAGGTACAGTGAGGGAAAGTGTCAGTGAGCTATTCTGTTCTAAACCAATCTTGCTGTACCATATTTGAAATCCTTGAGTTTAGAAACAGAGAAGGACACTCGTGGAAACTATCAGTGTGCTATTCTGTGCTAAATCTTGTTTGTAGGGACAGAGAAGGACAGTGAGTGAAACTGACAGTGTGCTATTCTGTTCTAAACCAATCTTGCTGAACCATATTTGAAATCCTTGAGTTTAGGGACAGAGAGGTACAGTGAGGGAAAGTGTCAGTGAGCTATTCTGTTCTAAACCAATCTTGCTGTACCATATTTGAAATCCTTGAGTTTAGGGACAGAGAAGGACACTCGTGGAAACTATCAGTGTGCTATTCTGTGCTAAATCTTGTTTGTAGGGACAGAGAGGTACAGTGAGGGAAAGTGTCAGTGAGCTATTCTGTTCTAAACCAATCTTGCTGTACCATATTTGAAATCCTTGAGTTTAGGGACAGAGAAGGACACTCGTGGAAACTATCAGTGTGCTATTCTGTGCTAAATCTTGTTTGTAGGGACAGAGAAGGACAGTGAGTAAAACTGACAGTGTGCTATTCTGTTCTAAACCAATCTTGCTGAACCATATTTGAAATCCTTGAGTTTAGGGACAGAGAGGTACAGTGAGGGAAAGTGTCAGTGTGCTATTCTGTTCTAAACCAATCTTGCTGAACCATATTTGAAATCCTTGAGTTTAGGGACAGAGAGGTACAGTGAGGGAAAGTGTCAGTGAGCTATTCTGTTCTAAACCAATCTTGCTGTACCATATTTGAAATCCTTGAGTTTAGGGACAGAGAAGGACACTCGTGGAAACTATCAGTGTGCTATTCTGTGCTAAATCTTGTTTGTAGGGACAGAGAAGGACAGTGAGTGAAACTGACAGTGTGCTATTCTGTTCTAAACCAATCTTGCTGAACCATATTTGAAATCCTTGAGTTTAGGGACAGAGAGGTACAGTGAGGGAAAGTGTCAGTGAGCTATTCTGTTCTAAACCAATCTTGCTGTACCATATTTGAAATCCTTGAGTTTAGGGACAGAGAAGGACACTCGTGGAAACTATCAGTGTGCTATTCTGTGCTAAATCTTGTTTGTAGGGACAGAGAAGGACAGTGAGTGAAACTGACAGTGTGCTATTCTGTTCTAAACCAATCTTGCTGAACCATATTTGAAATCCTTGAGTTTAGGGACAGAGAGGTACAGTGAGGGAAAGTGTCAGTGAGCTATTCTGTTCTAAACCAATCTTGCTGTACCATATTTGAAATCCTTGAGTTTAGGGACAGAGAAGGACACTCGTGGAAACTATCAGTGTGCTATTCTGTGCTAAATCTTGTTTGTAGGGACAGAGAAGGACAGTGAATGAAACTGATAGTGTGCTATTCTGTTCTAAACCAATCTTGCTGAACCATATTTGAAATCCTTGAGTTTAGGGACAGAGAGGTACAGTGAGGGAAAGTGTCAGTGTGCTATTCTGTTCTAAACCAATCTTGCTGAACCATATTTGAAATCCTTGAGTTTAGGGACAGAGAGGTACAGTGAGGGAAAGTGTCAGTGAGCTATTCTGTTCTAAACCAATCTTGCTGTACCATATTTGAAATCCTTGAGTTTAGGGACAGAGAAGGACACTCGTGGAAACTATCAGTGTGCTATTCTGTGCTAAATCTTGTTTGTAGGGACAGAGAAGGACAGTGAGTGAAACTGACAGTGTGCTATTCTGTTCTAAACCAATCTTGCTGAACCATATTTGAAATCCTTGAGTTTAGGGACAGAGAGGTACAGTGAGGGAAAGTGTCAGTGAGCTATTCTGTTCTAAACCAATCTTGCTGTACCATATTTGAAATCTTTGAGTTTAGGGACAGAGAAGGACACTCGTGTAAACTATCAGTGTGCTATTCTGTGCTAAATCTTGTTTGTAGGGACAGAGAAGGACAGTGAGTGAAACTGACAGTGTGCTATTCTGTTCTAAACCAATCTTGCTGAACCATATTTGAAATCCTTGAGTTTAGGGACAGAGAGGTAGAGTGAGGGAAAGTGTCAGTGAGCTATTCTGTTCTAAACCAATCTTGCTGTACCATATTTGAAATCCTTGAGTTTAGTGACAGAGAAGGACAATCGTGGAAACTATCAGTGTGCTATTCTGTGCTAAATCTTGTTTGTAGGGACAGAGAAGGACAGTGAGTGAAACTGAGAGTGTGCTATTCTGTTCTAAACCAATCTTGCTGAACCATATTTGAAATCCTTGAGTTTAGGGACAGAGAGGTACAGTGAGGGAAAGTGTCAGTGTGCTATTCTGTTCTAAACCAATCTTGCTGAACTATATTTGAAATCCTTGAGTTTAGGGACAAAGAAGGACACTCGTGGAAACTATCAGTGTGCTATTCTGTGCTAAATCTTGTTTGTAGGGACAGAGAAGGACAGTGAGTGAAACTGACAGTGTGCTATTCTGTTCTAAACCAATCTTGCTGAACCATATTTGAAATCCTTGAGTTTAGGGACAGAGAGGTACAGTGAGGGAAAGTGTCAGTGTGCTATTCTGTTCTAAACCAATCTTGCTGAACCATATTTGAAATCCTTGAGTTTAGGGACAGAGAGGTACAGTGAGGGAAAGTGTCAGTGAGCTATTCTGTTCTAAACCAATCTTGCTGTACCATATTTGAAATCCTTGAGTTTAGGGACAGAGAAGGACACTCGTGGAAACTATCAGTGTGCTATTCTGTGCTAAATCTTGTTTGTAGGGACAGAGAAGGACACTGAGTGAAACTGACAGTGTGCTATTCTGTTCTAAACCAATCTTGCTGAACCATATTTGAAATCCTTGAGTTTAGGAACAGAGAGGTACAGTGAGGGAAAGTGTCAGTGAGCTATTCTGTTCTAAACCAATCTTGCTGTACCATATTTGAAATCCTTCAGTTTAGGGACAGAGAAGGACACTCGTGGAAACTATCAGTGTGCTATTCTGTGCTAAATCTTGTTTGTAGGGACAGAGAAGGACAGTGAGTGAAACTGATTGTGTGCTATTCTGTTCTAAACCAATCTTGCTGAAACATATTTGAAATCCTTGAGTTTAGGGACAGAGAGGTACAGTGAGGGAAAGTGTCAGTGTGCTATTCTGTTCTAAACCAATCTTGCTGAACCATATTTGAAATCCTTGAGTTTAGGGACAGAGAGGTACAGTGAGGGAAAGTGTCAGTGAGCTATTCTGTTCTAAACCAATCTTGCTGTACCATATTTGAAATCCTTGAGTTTAGAAACAGAGAAGGACACTCGTGGAAACTATCAGTGTGCTATTCTGTGCTAAATCTTGTTTGTAGGGACAGAGAAGGACAGTGAGTGAAACTGACAGTGTGCTATTCTGTTCTAAACCAATCTTGCTGAACCATATTTGAAATCCTTGAGTTTAGGGACAGAGAGGTACAGTGAGGGAAAGTGTCAGTGAGCTATTCTGTTCTAAACCAATCTTGCTGTACCATATTTGAAATCCTTGAGTTTAGGGACAGAGAAGGACACTCGTGGAAACTATCAGTGTGCTATTCTGTGCTAAATCTTGTTTGTAGGGACAGAGAGGTACAGTGAGGGAAAGTGTCAGTGAGCTATTCTGTTCTAAACCAATCTTGCTGTACCATATTTGAAATCCTTGAGTTTAGGGACAGAGAAGGACACTCGTGGAAACTATCAGTGTGCTATTCTGTGCTAAATCTTGTTTGTAGGGACAGAGAAGGACAGTGAGTAAAACTGACAGTGTGCTATTCTGTTCTAAACCAATCTTGCTGAACCATATTTGAAATCCTTGAGTTTAGGGACAGAGAGGTACAGTGAGGGAAAGTGTCAGTGTGCTATTCTGTTCTAAACCAATCTTGCTGAACCATATTTGAAATCCTTGAGTTTAGGGACAGAGAGGTACAGTGAGGGAAAGTGTCAGTGAGCTATTCTGTTCTAAACCAATCTTGCTGTACCATATTTGAAATCCTTGAGTTTAGGGACAGAGAAGGACACTCGTGGAAACTATCAGTGTGCTATTCTGTGCTAAATCTTGTTTGTAGGGACAGAGAAGGACAGTGAGTGAAACTGACAGTGTGCTATTCTGTTCTAAACCAATCTTGCTGAACCATATTTGAAATCCTTGAGTTTAGGGACAGAGAGGTACAGTGAGGGAAAGTGTCAGTGTGCTATTCTGTTCTAAACCAATCTTGCTGAACCATATTTGAAATCCTTGAGTTTAGGGACAGAGAGGTACAGTGAGGGAAAGTGTCAGTGAGCTATTCTGTTCTAAACCAATCTTGCTGTACCATATTTGAAATCCTTGAGTTTAGGGACAGAGAAGGACACTCGTGGAAACTATCAGTGTGCTATTCTGTGCTAAATCTTGTTTGTAGGGACAGAGAAGGACAGTGAGTGAAACTGACAGTGTGCTATTCTGTTCTAAACCAATCTTGCTGAACCATATTTGAAATCCTTGAGTTTAGGGACAGAGAGGTACAGTGAGGGAAAGTGTCAGTGAGCTATTCTGTTCTAAACCAATCTTGCTGTACCATATTTGAAATCCTTGAGTTTAGGGACAGAGAAGGACACTCGTGTAAACTATCAGTGTGCTATTCTGTGCTAAATCTTGTTTGTAGGGACAGAGAAGGACAGTGAGTGAAACTGACAGTGTGCTATTCTGTTCTAAACCAATCTTGCTGAACCATATTTGAAATCCTTGAGTTTAGGGACAGAGAGGTACAGTGAGGGAAAGTGTCAGTGAGCTATTCTGTTCTAAACCAATCTTGCTGTACCATATTTGAAATCCTTGAGTTTAGTGACAGAGAAGGACAATCGTGGAAACTATCAGTGTGCTATTCTGTGCTAAATCTTGTTTGTAGGGACAGAGAAGGACAGTGAGTGAAACTGACAGTGTGCTATTCTGTTCTAAACCAATCTTGCTGAACCATATTTGAAATCCTTGAGTTTAGGGACAGAGAGGTACAGTGAGGGAAAGTGTCAGTGTGCTATTCTGTTCTAAACCAATCTTGCTGAACTATATTTGAAATCCTTGAGTTTAGGGACAAAGAAGGACACTCGTGGAAACTATCAGTGTGCTATTCTGTGCTAAATCTTGTTTGTAGGGACAGAGAAGGACAGTGAGTGAAACTGACAGTGTGCTATTCTGTTCTAAACCAATCTTGCTGAACCATATTTGAAATCCTTGAGTTTAGGGACAGAGAGGTACAGTGAGGGAAAGTGTCAGTGTGCTATTCTGTTCTAAACCAATCTTGCTGAACCATATTTGAAATCCTTGAGTTTAGGGACAGAGAGGTACAGTGAGGGAAAGTGTCAGTGAGCTATTCTGTTCTAAACCAATCTTGCTGTACCATATTTGAAATCCTTGAGTTTAGGGACAGAGAAGGACACTCGTGGAAACTATCAGTGTGCTATTCTGTGCTAAATCTTGTTTGTAGGGACAGAGAAGGACACTGAGTGAAACTGACAGTGTGCTATTCTGTTCTAAACCAATCTTGCTGAACCATATTTGAAATCCTTGAGTTTAGGAACAGAGAGGTACAGTGAGGGAAAGTGTCAGTGAGCTATTCTGTTCTAAACCAATCTTGCTGTACCATATTTGAAATCCTTCAGTTTAGGGACAGAGAAGGACACTCGTGGAAACTATCAGTGTGCTATTCTGTGCTAAATCTTGTTTGTAGGGACAGAGAAGGACAGTGAGTGAAACTGATAGTGTGCTATTCTGTTCTAAACCAATCTTGCTGAAACATATTTGAAATCCTTGAGTTTAGGGACAGAGAGGTACAGTGAGGGAAAGTGTCAGTGTGCTATTCTGTTCTAAACCAATCTTGCTGAACCATATTTGAAATCCTTGAGTTTAGGGACAGAGAGGTACAGTGAGGGAAAGTGTCAGTGAGCTATTCTGTTCTAAACCAATCTTGCTGTACCATATTTGAAATCCTTGAGTTTAGAAACAGAGAAGGACACTCGTGGAAACTATCAGTGTGCTATTCTGTGCTAAATCTTGTTTGTAGGGACAGAGAAGGACAGTGAGTGAAACTGACAGTGTGCTATTCTGTTCTAAACCAATCTTGCTGAACCATATTTGAAATCCTTGAGTTTAGGGACAGAGAGGTACAGTGAGGGAAAGTGTCAGTGAGCTATTCTGTTCTAAACCAATCTTGCTGTACCATATTTGAAATCCTTGAGTTTAGGGACAGAGAAGGACACTCGTGGAAACTATCAGTGTGCTATTCTGTGCTAAATCTTGTTTGTAGGGACAGAGAGGTACAGTGAGGGAAAGTGTCAGTGAGCTATTCTGTTCTAAACCAATCTTGCTGTACCATATTTGAAATCCTTGAGTTTAGGGACAGAGAAGGACACTCGTGGAAACTATCAGTGTGCTATTCTGTGCTAAATCTTGTTTGTAGGGACAGAGAAGGACAGTGAGTAAAACTGACAGTGTGCTATTCTGTTCTAAACCAATCTTGCTGAACCATATTTGAAATCCTTGAGTTTAGGGACAGAGAGGTACAGTGAGGGAAAGTGTCAGTGTGCTATTCTGTTCTAAACCAATCTTGCTGAACCATATTTGAAATCCTTGAGTTTAGGGACAGAGAGGTACAGTGAGGGAAAGTGTCAGTGAGCTATTCTGTTCTAAACCAATCTTGCTGTACCATATTTGAAATCCTTGAGTTTAGGGACAGAGAAGGACACTCGTGGAAACTATCAGTGTGCTATTCTGTGCTAAATCTTGTTTGTAGGGACAGAGAAGGACAGTGAGTGAAACTGACAGTGTGCTATTCTGTTCTAAACCAATCTTGCTGAACCATATTTGAAATCCTTGAGTTTAGGGACAGAGAGGTACAGTGAGGGAAAGTGTCAGTGAGCTATTCTGTTCTAAACCAATCTTGCTGTACCATATTTGAAATCCTTGAGTTTAGGGACAGAGAAGGACACTCGTGGAAACTATCAGTGTGCTATTCTGTGCTAAATCTTGTTTGTAGGGACAGAGAAGGACAGTGAGTGAAACTGACAGTGTGCTATTCTGTTCTAAACCAATCTTGCTGAACCATATTTGAAATCCTTGAGTTTAGGGACAGAGAGGTACAGTGAGGGAAAGTGTCAGTGAGCTATTCTGTTCTAAACCAATCTTGCTGTACCATATTTGAAATCCTTGAGTTTAGGGACAGAGAAGGACACTCGTGGAAACTATCAGTGTGCTATTCTGTGCTAAATCTTGTTTGTAGGGACAGAGAAGGACAGTGAATGAAACTGATAGTGTGCTATTCTGTTCTAAACCAATCTTGCTGAACCATATTTGAAATCCTTGAGTTTAGGGACAGAGAGGTACAGTGAGGGAAAGTGTCAGTGTGCTATTCTGTTCTAAACCAATCTTGCTGAACCATATTTGAAATCCTTGAGTTTAGGGACAGAGAGGTACAGTGAGGGAAAGTGTCAGTGAGCTATTCTGTTCTAAACCAATCTTGCTGTACCATATTTGAAATCCTTGAGTTTAGGGACAGAGAAGGACACTCGTGGAAACTATCAGTGTGCTATTCTGTGCTAAATCTTGTTTGTAGGGACAGAGAAGGACAGTGAGTGAAACTGACAGTGTGCTATTCTGTTCTAAACCAATCTTGCTGAACCATATTTGAAATCCTTGAGTTTAGGGACAGAGAGGTACAGTGAGGGAAAGTGTCAGTGAGCTATTCTGTTCTAAACCAATCTTGCTGTACCATATTTGAAATCTTTGAGTTTAGGGACAGAGAAGGACACTCGTGTAAACTATCAGTGTGCTATTCTGTGCTAAATCTTGTTTGTAGGGACAGAGAAGGACAGTGAGTGAAACTGACAGTGTGCTATTCTGTTCTAAACCAATCTTGCTGAACCATATTTGAAATCCTTGAGTTTAGGGACAGAGAGGTAGAGTGAGGGAAAGTGTCAGTGAGCTATTCTGTTCTAAACCAATCTTGCTGTACCATATTTGAAATCCTTGAGTTTAGTGACAGAGAAGGACAATCGTGGAAACTATCAGTGTGCTATTCTGTGCTAAATCTTGTTTGTAGGGACAGAGAAGGACAGTGAGTGAAACTGAGAGTGTGCTATTCTGTTCTAAACCAATCTTGCTGAACCATATTTGAAATCCTTGAGTTTAGGGACAGAGAGGTACAGTGAGGGAAAGTGTCAGTGTGCTATTCTGTTCTAAACCAATCTTGCTGAACTATATTTGAAATCCTTGAGTTTAGGGACAAAGAAGGACACTCGTGGAAACTATCAGTGTGCTATTCTGTGCTAAATCTTGTTTGTAGGGACAGAGAAGGACAGTGAGTGAAACTGACAGTGTGCTATTCTGTTCTAAACCAATCTTGCTGAACCATATTTGAAATCCTTGAGTTTAGGGACAGAGAGGTACAGTGAGGGAAAGTGTCAGTGTGCTATTCTGTTCTAAACCAATCTTGCTGAACCATATTTGAAATCCTTGAGTTTAGGGACAGAGAGGTACAGTGAGGGAAAGTGTCAGTGAGCTATTCTGTTCTAAACCAATCTTGCTGTACCATATTTGAAATCCTTGAGTTTAGGGACAGAGAAGGACACTCGTGGAAACTATCAGTGTGCTATTCTGTGCTAAATCTTGTTTGTAGGGACAGAGAAGGACACTGAGTGAAACTGACAGTGTGCTATTCTGTTCTAAACCAATCTTGCTGAACCATATTTGAAATCCTTGAGTTTAGGAACAGAGAGGTACAGTGAGGGAAAGTGTCAGTGAGCTATTCTGTTCTAAACCAATCTTGCTGTACCATATTTGAAATCCTTCAGTTTAGGGACAGAGAAGGACACTCGTGGAAACTATCAGTGTGCTATTCTGTGCTAAATCTTGTTTGTAGGGACAGAGAAGGACAGTGAGTGAAACTGATAGTGTGCTATTCTGTTCTAAACCAATCTTGCTGAAACATATTTGAAATCCTTGAGTTTAGGGACAGAGAGGTACAGTGAGGGAAAGTGTCAGTGTGCTATTCTGTTCTAAACCAGTCTTGCTGAACCATATTTGAAATCCTTGAGTTTAGGGACAGAGAGGTACAGTGAGGGAAAGTGTCAGTGAGCTATTCTGTTCTAAACCAATCTTGCTGTACCATATTTGAAATCCTTGAGTTTAGAAACAGAGAAGGACACTCGTGGAAACTATCAGTGTGCTATTCTGTGCTAAATCTTGTTTGTAGGGACAGAGAAGGACAGTGAGTGAAACTGACAGTGTGCTATTCTGTTCTAAACCAATCTTGCTGAACCATATTTGAAATCCTTGAGTTTAGGGACAGAGAGGTACAGTGAGGGAAAGTGTCAGTGAGCTATTCTGTTCTAAACCAATCTTGCTGTACCATATTTGAAATCCTTGAGTTTAGGGACAGAGAAGGACACTCGTGGAAACTATCAGTGTGCTATTCTGTGCTAAATCTTGTTTGTAGGGACAGAGAGGTACAGTGAGGGAAAGTGTCAGTGAGCTATTCTGTTCTAAACCAATCTTGCTGTACCATATTTGAAATCCTTGAGTTTAGGGACAGAGAAGGACACTCGTGGAAACTATCAGTGTGCTATTCTGTGCTAAATCTTGTTTGTAGGGACAGAGAAGGACAGTGAGTAAAACTGACAGTGTGCTATTCTGTTCTAAACCAATCTTGCTGAACCATATTTGAAATCCTTGAGTTTAGGGACAGAGAGGTACAGTGAGGGAAAGTGTCAGTGTGCTATTCTGTTCTAAACCAATCTTGCTGAACCATATTTGAAATCCTTGAGTTTAGGGACAGAGAGGTACAGTGAGGGAAAGTGTCAGTGAGCTATTCTGTTCTAAACCAATCTTGCTGTACCATATTTGAAATCCTTGAGTTTAGGGACAGAGAAGGACACTCGTGGAAACTATCAGTGTGCTATTCTGTGCTAAATCTTGTTTGTAGGGACAGAGAAGGACAGTGAGTGAAACTGACAGTGTGCTATTCTGTTCTAAACCAATCTTGCTGAACCATATTTGAAATCCTTGAGTTTAGGGACAGAGAGGTACAGTGAGGGAAAGTGTCAGTGAGCTATTCTGTTCTAAACCAATCTTGCTGTACCATATTTGAAATCCTTGAGTTTAGGGACAGAGAAGGACACTCGTGGAAACTATCAGTGTGCTATTCTGTGCTAAATCTTGTTTGTAGGGACAGAGAAGGACACTGAGTGAAACTGACAGTGTGCTATTCTGTTCTAAACCAATCTTGCTGAACCATATTTGAAATCCTTGAGTTTAGGGACAGAGAGGTACAGTGAGGGAAAGTGTCAGTGAGCTATTCTGTTCTAAACCAATCTTGCTGTACCATATTTGAAATCCTTCAGTTTAGGGACAGAGAAGGACACTCGTGGAAACTATCAGTGTGCTATTCTGTGCTAAATCTTGTTTGTAGGGACAGAGAAGGACAGTGAGTGAAACTGATAGTGTGCTATTCTGTTCTAAACCAATCTTGCTGAAACATATTTGAAATCCTTGAGTTTAGGGACAGAGATGTACAGTGAGGGAAAGTGTCAGTGTGCTATTCTGTTCTAAACCAATCTTGCTGAACCATATTTGAAATCCTTGAGTTTAGGGACAGAGAGGTACAGTGAGGGAAAGTGTCAGTGAGCTATTCTGTTCTAAACCAATCTTGCTGTACCATATTTGAAATCCTTGAGTTTAGGGACAGAGAAGGACACTCGTGGAAACTATCAGTGTGCTATTCTGTGCTAAATCTTGTTTGTAGGGACAGAGAAGGACAGTGAGTGAAACTGACAGTGTGCTATTCTGTTCTAAACCAATCTTGCTGAACCATATTTGAAATCCTTGAGTTTAGGGACAGAGAGGTACAGTGAGGGAAAGTGTCAGTGAGCTATTCTGTTCTAAACCAATCTTGCTGTACCATATTTGAAATCCTTGAGTTTAGGGACAGAGAAGGACACTCGTGGAAACTATCAGTGTGCTATTCTGTGCTAAATCTTGTTTGTAGGGACAGAGAAGGACAGTGAGTGAAACTGACAGTGTGCTATTCTGTTCTAAACCAATCTTGCTGAACCATATTTGAAATCCTTGAGTTTAGGGACAGAGAGGTACAGTGAGGGAAAGTGTCAGTGAGCTATTCTGTTCTAAACCAATCTTGCTGTACCATATTTGAAATCCTTGAGTTTAGGGACAGAGAAGGACACTCGTGGAAACTATCAGTGTGCTATTCTGTGCTAAATCTTGTTTGTAGGGACAGAGAAGGACAGTGAATGAAACTGATAGTGTGCTATTCTGTTCTAAACCAATCTTGCTGAACCATATTTGAAATCCTTGAGTTTAGGGACAGAGAGGTACAGTGAGGGAAAGTGTCAGTGTGCTATTCTGTTCTAAACCAATCTTGCTGAACCATATTTGAAATCCTTGAGTTTAGGGACAGAGAGGTACAGTGAGGGAAAGTGTCAGTGAGCTATTCTGTTCTAAACCAATCTTGCTGTACCATATTTGAAATCCTTGAGTTTAGGGACAGAGAAGGACACTCGTGGAAACTATCAGTGTGCTATTCTGTGCTAAATCTTGTTTGTAGGGACAGAGAAGGACAGTGAGTGAAACTGACAGTGTGCTATTCTGTTCTAAACCAATCTTGCTGAACCATATTTGAAATCCTTGAGTTTAGGGACAGAGAGGTACAGTGAGGGAAAGTGTCAGTGAGCTATTCTGTTCTAAACCAATCTTGCTGTACCATATTTGAAATCTTTGAGTTTAGGGACAGAGAAGGACACTCGTGTAAACTATCAGTGTGCTATTCTGTGCTAAATCTTGTTTGTAGGGACAGAGAAGGACAGTGAGTGAAACTGACAGTGTGCTATTCTGTTCTAAACCAATCTTGCTGAACCATATTTGAAATCCTTGAGTTTAGGGACAGAGAGGTAGAGTGAGGGAAAGTGTCAGTGAGCTATTCTGTTCTAAACCAATCTTGCTGTACCATATTTGAAATCCTTGAGTTTAGTGACAGAGAAGGACAATCGTGGAAACTATCAGTGTGCTATTCTGTGCTAAATCTTGTTTGTAGGGACAGAGAAGGACAGTGAGTGAAACTGAGAGTGTGCTATTCTGTTCTAAACCAATCTTGCTGAACCATATTTGAAATCCTTGAGTTTAGGGACAGAGAGGTACAGTGAGGGAAAGTGTCAGTGTGCTATTCTGTTCTAAACCAATCTTGCTGAACTATATTTGAAATCCTTGAGTTTAGGGACAAAGAAGGACACTCGTGGAAACTATCAGTGTGCTATTCTGTGCTAAATCTTGTTTGTAGGGACAGAGAAGGACAGTGAGTGAAACTGACAGTGTGCTATTCTGTTCTAAACCAATCTTGCTGAACCATATTTGAAATCCTTGAGTTTAGGGACAGAGAGGTACAGTGAGGGAAAGTGTCAGTGTGCTATTCTGTTCTAAACCAATCTTGCTGAACCATATTTGAAATCCTTGAGTTTAGGGACAGAGAGGTACAGTGAGGGAAAGTGTCAGTGAGCTATTCTGTTCTAAACCAATCTTGCTGTACCATATTTGAAATCCTTGAGTTTAGGGACAGAGAAGGACACTCGTGGAAACTATCAGTGTGCTATTCTGTGCTAAATCTTGTTTGTAGGGACAGAGAAGGACACTGAGTGAAACTGACAGTGTGCTATTCTGTTCTAAACCAATCTTGCTGAACCATATTTGAAATCCTTGAGTTTAGGAACAGAGAGGTACAGTGAGGGAAAGTGTCAGTGAGCTATTCTGTTCTAAACCAATCTTGCTGTACCATATTTGAAATCCTTCAGTTTAGGGACAGAGAAGGACACTCGTGGAAACTATCAGTGTGCTATTCTGTGCTAAATCTTGTTTGTAGGGACAGAGAAGGACAGTGAGTGAAACTGATAGTGTGCTATTCTGTTCTAAACCAATCTTGCTGAAACATATTTGAAATCCTTGAGTTTAGGGACAGAGAGGTACAGTGAGGGAAAGTGTCAGTGTGCTATTCTGTTCTAAACCAGTCTTGCTGAACCATATTTGAAATCCTTGAGTTTAGGGACAGAGAGGTACAGTGAGGGAAAGTGTCAGTGAGCTATTCTGTTCTAAACCAATCTTGCTGTACCATATTTGAAATCCTTGAGTTTAGAAACAGAGAAGGACACTCGTGGAAACTATCAGTGTGCTATTCTGTGCTAAATCTTGTTTGTAGGGACAGAGAAGGACAGTGAGTGAAACTGACAGTGTGCTATTCTGTTCTAAACCAATCTTGCTGAACCATATTTGAAATCCTTGAGTTTAGGGACAGAGAGGTACAGTGAGGGAAAGTGTCAGTGAGCTATTCTGTTCTAAACCAATCTTGCTGTACCATATTTGAAATCCTTGAGTTTAGGGACAGAGAAGGACACTCGTGGAAACTATCAGTGTGCTATTCTGTGCTAAATCTTGTTTGTAGGGACAGAGAGGTACAGTGAGGGAAAGTGTCAGTGAGCTATTCTGTTCTAAACCAATCTTGCTGTACCATATTTGAAATCCTTGAGTTTAGGGACAGAGAAGGACACTCGTGGAAACTATCAGTGTGCTATTCTGTGCTAAATCTTGTTTGTAGGGACAGAGAAGGACAGTGAGTAAAACTGACAGTGTGCTATTCTGTTCTAAACCAATCTTGCTGAACCATATTTGAAATCCTTGAGTTTAGGGACAGAGAGGTACAGTGAGGGAAAGTGTCAGTGTGCTATTCTGTTCTAAACCAATCTTGCTGAACCATATTTGAAATCCTTGAGTTTAGGGACAGAGAGGTACAGTGAGGGAAAGTGTCAGTGAGCTATTCTGTTCTAAACCAATCTTGCTGTACCATATTTGAAATCCTTGAGTTTAGGGACAGAGAAGGACACTCGTGGAAACTATCAGTGTGCTATTCTGTGCTAAATCTTGTTTGTAGGGACAGAGAAGGACAGTGAGTGAAACTGACAGTGTGCTATTCTGTTCTAAACCAATCTTGCTGAACCATATTTGAAATCCTTGAGTTTAGGGACAGAGAGGTACAGTGAGGGAAAGTGTCAGTGAGCTATTCTGTTCTAAACCAATCTTGCTGTACCATATTTGAAATCCTTGAGTTTAGGGACAGAGAAGGACACTCGTGGAAACTATCAGTGTGCTATTCTGTGCTAAATCTTGTTTGTAGGGACAGAGAAGGACACTGAGTGAAACTGACAGTGTGCTATTCTGTTCTAAACCAATCTTGCTGAACCATATTTGAAATCCTTGAGTTTAGGGACAGAGAGGTACAGTGAGGGAAAGTGTCAGTGAGCTATTCTGTTCTAAACCAATCTTGCTGTACCATATTTGAAATCCTTCAGTTTAGGGACAGAGAAGGACACTCGTGGAAACTATCAGTGTGCTATTCTGTGCTAAATCTTGTTTGTAGGGACAGAGAAGGACAGTGAGTGAAACTGATAGTGTGCTATTCTGTTCTAAACCAATCTTGCTGAAACATATTTGAAATCCTTGAGTTTAGGGACAGAGATGTACAGTGAGGGAAAGTGTCAGTGTGCTATTCTGTTCTAAACCAATCTTGCTGAACCATATTTGAAATCCTTGAGTTTAGGGACAGAGAGGTACAGTGAGGGAAAGTGTCAGTGAGCTATTCTGTTCTAAACCAATCTTGCTGTACCATATTTGAAATCCTTGAGTTTAGAAACAGAGAAGGACACTCGTGGAAACTATCAGTGTGCTATTCTGTGCTAAATCTTGTTTGTAGGGACAGAGAAGGACAGTGAGTGAAACTGATAGTGTGCTATTCTGTTCTAAACCAATCTTGCTGAAACATATTTGAAATCCTTGAGTTTAGGGACAGAGATGTACAGTGAGGGAAACTGACAGTGTGCTATTCTGTTCTAAACCAATCTTGCTGAACCATATTTGAAATCCTTGAGTTTAGGGACAGAGAGGTACAGTGAGGGAAAGTGTCAGTGAGCTATTCTGTTCTAAACCAATCTTGCTGTACCATATTTGAAATCCTTGAGTTTAGTGACAGAGAAGGACAATCGTGGAAACTATCAGTGTGCTATTCTGTGCTAAATCTTGTTTGTAGGGACAGAGAAGGACAGTGAGTGAAACTGACAGTGTGCTACTCTGTTCTAAACCAATCTTGCTGAACCACATTTGAAATCCTTGAGTTTAGGGACAGAGAGGTACAGTGAGGGAAAGTGTCAGTGTGCTATTCTGTTCTAAACCAATCTTGCTGAACTATATTTGAAATCCTTGAGTTTAGGGACAGAGAAGGACACTCGTGGAAACTATCAGTGTGCTATTCTGTGCTAAATCTTGTTTGTAGGGACAGAGAAGGACAGTGAGTGAAACTGACAGTGTGCTATTCTGTTCTAAACCAATCTTGCTGAACCATATTTGAAATCCTTGAGTTTAGGGACAGAGAGGTACAGTGAGGGAAAGTGTCAGTGTGCTATTCTGTTCTAAACCAATCTTGCTGAACCATATTTGAAATCCTTGAGTTTAGGGACAGAGAGGTACAGTGAGGGAAAGTGTCAGTGAGCTATTCTGTTCTAAACCAATCTTGCTGTACCATATTTGAAATCCTTCAGTTTAGGGACAGAGAAGGACACTCGTGGAAACTATCAGTGTGCTATTCTGTGCTAAATCTTGTTTGTAGGGACAGAGAAGGACAGTGAGTGAAACCGATAGTGTGCTATTCTGTTCTAAACCAATCTTGCTGAAACATATTTGAAATCCTTGAGTTTAGGGACAGAGAGGTACAGTGAGGGAAAGTGTCAGTGTGCTATTCTGTTCTAAACCAATCTTGCTGAACCATATTTGAAATCCTTGAGTTTAGGGACAGAGAGGTACAGTGAGGGAAAGTGTCAGTGAGCTAATCTGTTCTAAACCAATCTTGCTGTACCATATTTGAAATCCTTGAGTTTAGAAACAGAGAAGGACACTCGTGGAAACTATCAGTGTGCTATTCTGTGCTAAATCTTGTTTGTAGGGACAGAGAAGGACAGTGAGTGAAACTGACAGTGTGCTATTCTGTTCTAAACCAATCTTGCTGAACCATATTTGAAATCCTTGAGATTAGGGACAGAGAGGTACAGTGAGGGAAAGTGTCAGTGTGCTATTCTGTTCTAAACCAATCTTGCTGAACCATATTTGAAATCCTTGAGTTTAGGGACAGAGAGGTACAGTGAGGGAAAGTGTCAGTGAGCTATTCTGTTCTAAACCAATCTTGCTGTACCATATTTGAAATCCTTGAGTTTAGGGACAGAGAAGGACACTCGTGGAAACTATCAGTGTGCTATTCTGTGCTAAATCTTGTTTGTAGGGACAGAGAAGGACAGTGAGTGAAACTGACAGTGTGCTATTCTGTTCTAAACCAATCTTGCTGAACCATATTTGAAATCCTTGAGTTTAGGGACAGAGAGGTACAGTGAGGGAAAGTGTCAGTGAGCTATTCTGTTCTAAACCAATCTTGCTGTACCATATTTGAAATCCTTGAGTTTAGTGACAGAGAAGGACACTCGTGGAAACTATCAGTGTGCTATTCTGTGCTAAATCTTGTTTGTAGGGACAGAGAAGGACAGTGAGTGAAACTGACAGTGTGCTATTCTGTTCTAAACCAATCTTGCTGAACCATATTTGAAATCCTTGAGTTTAGGGACAGAGAGGTACAGTGAGGGAAAGTGTCAGTGTGCTATTCTGTTCTAAACCAATCTTGCTGAACTATATTTGAAATCCTTGAGTTTAGGGACAGAGAGGTACAGTGAGGGAAAGTGTCAGTGAGCTATTCTGTTCTAAACCTATCTTGCTGTACCATATTTGAAATCCTTGAGTTTAGGGACAGAGAAGGACACTTGTGGAAACTATCAGTGTGCTATTCTGTGCTAAATCTTGTTTGTAGGGACAGAGAAGGACAGTGAGTGAAACTGACAGTGTGCTATTCTGTTCTAAACCAATCTTGCTGAACCATATTTGAAATCCTTGAGTTTAGGGACAGAGAGGTACAGTGAGGGAAAGTGTCAGTGAGCTATTCTGTTCTAAACCAATCTTGCTGTACCATATTTGAAATCCTTGAGTTTAGGGACAGAGAAGGACACTCGTGGAAACTATCAGTGTGCTATTCTGTGCTAAATCTTGTTTGTAGGGACAGAGAAGGACAGTGAGTGAAACCGACAGTGTGCTATTCTGTTCTAAACCAATCTTGCTGAACCATATTTGAAATCCTTGAGTTTAGGGACAGAGAGGTACAGTGAGGGAAAGTGTCAGTGAGCTATTCTGTTCTAAACCAATCTTGCTGTACCATATTTGAAATCCTTGAGTTTAGGGACAGAGAAGGACACTCGTGGAAACTATCAGTGTGCTATTCTGTGCTAAATCTTGTTTGTAGGGACAGAGAAGGACACTGAGTGAAACTGACAGTGTGCTATTCTGTTCTAAACCAATCTTGCTGAACCATATTTGAAATCCTTGAGTTTAGGGACAGAGAGGTACAGTGAGGGAAAGTGTCAGTGAGCTATTCTGTTCTAAACCAATCTTGCTGTACCATATTTGAAATCCTTCAGTTTAGGGACAGAGAAGGACACTCGTGGAAACTATCAGTGTGCTATTCTGTGCTAAATCTTGTTTGTAGGGACAGAGAAGGACAGTGAGTGAAACCGATAGTGTGCTATTCTGTTCTAAACCAATCTTGCTGAAACATATTTGAAATCCTTGAGTTTAGGGACAGAGAGGTACAGTGAGGGAAAGTGTCAGTGTGCTATTCTGTTCTAAACCAATCTTGCTGAACCATATTTGAAATCCTTGAGTTTAGGGACAGAGAGGTACAGTGAGGGAAAGTGTCAGTGAGCTATTCTGTTCTAAACCAATCTTGCTGTACCATATTTGAAATCCTTGAGTTTAGAAACAGAGAAGGACACTCGTGGAAACTATCAGTGTGCTATTCTGTGCTAAATCTTGTTTGTAGGGACAGAGAAGGACAGTGAGTGAAACTGACAGTGTGCTATTCTGTTCTAAACCAATCTTGCTGAACCATATTTGAAATCCTTGAGTTTAGGGACAGAGAGGTACAGTGAGGGAAAGTGTCAGTGTGCTATTCTGTTCTAAACCAATCTTGCTGAACCATATTTGAAATCCTTGAGTTTAGGGACAGAGAGGTACAGTGAGGGAAAGTGTCAGTGAGCTATTCTGTTCTAAACCAATCTTGCTGTACCATATTTGAAATCCTTGAGTTTAGGGACAGAGAAGGACACTCGTGGAAACTATCAGTGTGCTATTCTGTGCTAAATCTTGTTTGTAGGGACAGAGAAGGACAGTGAGTAAAACTGACAGTGTGCTATTCTGTTCTAAACCAATCTTGCTGAACCATATTTGAAATCCTTGAGTTTAGGGACAGAGAGGTACAGTGAGGGAAAGTGTCAGTGAGCTATTCTGTTCTAAACCAATCTTGCTGTACCATATTTGAAATCCTTGAGTTTAGGGACAGAGAAGGACACTCGTGGAAACTATCAGTGTGCTATTCTGTGCTAAATCTTGTTTGTAGGGACAGAGAAGGACAGTGAGTGAAACCGACAGTGTGCTATTCTGTTCTAAACCAATCTTGCTGAACCATATTTGAAATCCTTGAGTTTAGGGACAGAGAGGTACAGTGAGGGAAAGTGTCAGTGTGCTATTCTGTTCTAAACCAATCTTGCTGAACCATATTTGAAATCCTTGAGTTTAGGGACAGAGAGGTACAGTGAGGGAAAGTGTCAGTGTGCTATTCTGTTCTAAACCAATCTTGCTGAACCATATTTGAAATCCTTGAGTTTAGGGACAGAGAGGTACAGTGAGGGAAAGTGTCAGTGAGCTATTCTGTTCTAAACCAATCTTGCTGTACCATATTTGAAATCCTTGAGTTTAGGGACAGAGAAGGACACTCGTGGAAACTATCAGTGTGCTATTCTGTGCTAAATCTTGTTTGTAGGGACAGAGAAGGACACTGAGTGAAACTGACAGTGTGCTATTCTGTTCTAAACCAATCTTGCTGAACCATATTTGAAATCCTTGAGTTTAGGGACAGAGAGGTACAGTGAGGGAAAGTGTCAGTGAGCTATTCTGTTCTAAACCAATCTTGCTGTACCATATTTGAAATCCTTCAGTTTAGGGACAGAGAAGGACACTCGTGGAAACTATCAGTGTGCTATTCTGTGCTAAATCTTGTTTGTAGGGACAGAGAAGGACAGTGAGTGAAACCGATAGTGTGCTATTCTGTTCTAAACCAATCTTGCTGAAACATATTTGAAATCCTTGAGTTTAGGGACAGAGAGGTACAGTGAGGGAAAGTGTCAGTGTGCTATTCTGTTCTAAACCAATCTTGCTGAACCATATTTGAAATCCTTGAGTTTAGGGACAGAGAGGTACAGTGAGGGAAAGTGTCAGTGAGCTATTCTGTTCTAAACCAATCTTGCTGTACCATATTTGAAATCCTTGAGTTTAGAAACAGAGAAGGACACTCGTGGAAACTATCAGTGTGCTATTCTGTGCTAAATCTTGTTTGTAGGGACAGAGAAGGACAGTGAGTGAAACTGACAGTGTGCTATTCTGTTCTAAACCAATCTTGCTGAACCATATTTGAAATCCTTGAGTTTAGGGACAGAGAGGTACAGTGAGGGAAAGTGTCAGTGTGCTATTCTGTTCTAAACCAATCTTGCTGAACCATATTTGAAATCCTTGAGTTTAGGGACAGAGAGGTACAGTGAGGGAAAGTGTCAGTGAGCTATTCTGTTCTAAACCAATCTTGCTGTACCATATTTGAAATCCTTGAGTTTAGGGACAGAGAAGGACACTCGTGGAAACTATCAGTGTGCTATTCTGTGCTAAATCTTGTTTGTAGGGACAGAGAAGGACAGTGAGTAAAACTGACAGTGTGCTATTCTGTTCTAAACCAATCTTGCTGAACCATATTTGAAATCCTTGAGTTTAGGGACAGAGAGGTACAGTGAGGGAAAGTGTCAGTGAGCTATTCTGTTCTAAACCAATCTTGCTGTACCATATTTGAAATCCTTGAGTTTAGGGACAGAGAAGGACACTCGTGTAAACTATCAGTGTGCTATTCTGTGCTAAATCTTGTTTGTAGGGACAGAGAAGGACAGTGAGTGAAACTGACAGTGTGCTATTCTGTTCTAAACCAATCTTGCTGAACCATATTTGAAATCCTTGAGTTTAGGGACAGAGAGGTACAGTGAGGGAAAGTGTCAGTGAGCTATTCTGTTCTAAACCAATCTTGCTGTACCATATTTGAAATCCTTGAGTTTAGTGACAGAGAAGGACACTCGTGGAAACTATCAGTGTGCTATTCTGTGCTAAATCTTGTTTGTAGGGACAGAGAAGGACAGTGAGTGAAACTGACAGTGTGCTATTCTGTTCTAAACCAATCTTGCTGAACCATATTTGAAATCCTTGAGTTTAGGGACAGAGAGGTACAGTGAGGGAAAGTGTCAGTGAGCTATTCTGTTCTAAACCAATCTTGCTGTACCATATTTGAAATCCTTGAGTTTAGGGACAGAGAAGGACACTCGTGGAAACTATCAGTGTGCTATTCTGTGCTAAATCTTGTTTGTAGGGACAGAGAAGGACAGTGAGTGAAACCGACAGTGTGCTATTCTGTTCTAAACCAATCTTGCTGAACCATATTTGAAATCCTTGAGTTTAGGGACAGAGAGGTACAGTGAGGGAAAGTGTCAGTGTGCTATTCTGTTCTAAACCAATCTTGCTGAACCATATTTGAAATCCTTGAGTTTAGGGACAGAGAGGTACAGTGAGGGAAAGTGTCAGTGTGCTATTCTGTTCTAAACCAATCTTGCTGAACCATATTTGAAATCCTTGAGTTTAGGGACAGAGAGGTACAGTGAGGGAAAGTGTCAGTGAGCTATTCTGTTCTAAACCAATCTTGCTGTACCATATTTGAAATCCTTGAGTTTAGGGACAGAGAAGGACACTCGTGGAAACTATCAGTGTGCTATTCTGTGCTAAATCTTGTTTGTAGGGACAGAGAAGGACACTGAGTGAAACTGACAGTGTGCTATTCTGTTCTAAACCAATCTTGCTGAACCATATTTGAAATCCTTGAGTTTAGGGACAGAGAGGTACAGTGAGGGAAAGTGTCAGTGAGCTATTCTGTTCTAAACCAATCTTGCTGTACCATATTTGAAATCCTTCAGTTTAGGGACAGAGAAGGACACTCGTGGAAACTATCAGTGTGCTATTCTGTGCTAAATCTTGTTTGTAGGGACAGAGAAGGACAGTGAGTGAAACCGATAGTGTGCTATTCTGTTCTAAACCAATCTTGCTGAAACATATTTGAAATCCTTGAGTTTAGGGACAGAGAGGTACAGTGAGGGAAAGTGTCAGTGTGCTATTCTGTTCTAAACCAATCTTGCTGAACCATATTTGAAATCCTTGAGTTTAGGGACAGAGAGGTACAGTGAGGGAAAGTGTCAGTGAGCTATTCTGTTCTAAACCAATCTTGCTGTACCATATTTGAAATCCTTGAGTTTAGAAACAGAGAAGGACACTCGTGGAAACTATCAGTGTGCTATTCTGTGCTAAATCTTGTTTGTAGGGACAGAGAAGGACAGTGAGTGAAACTGACAGTGTGCTATTCTGTTCTAAACCAATCTTGCTGAACCATATTTGAAATCCTTGAGTTTAGGGACAGAGAGGTACAGTGAGGGAAAGTGTCAGTGTGCTATTCTGTTCTAAACCAATCTTGCTGAACCATATTTGAAATCCTTGAGTTTAGGGACAGAGAGGTACAGTGAGGGAAAGTGTCAGTGAGCTATTCTGTTCTAAACCAATCTTGCTGTACCATATTTGAAATCCTTGAGTTTAGGGACAGAGAAGGACACTCGTGGAAACTATCAGTGTGCTATTCTGTGCTAAATCTTGTTTGTAGGGACAGAGAAGGACAGTGAGTAAAACTGACAGTGTGCTATTCTGTTCTAAACCAATCTTGCTGAACCATATTTGAAATCCTTGAGTTTAGGGACAGAGAGGTACAGTGAGGGAAAGTGTCAGTGAGCTATTCTGTTCTAAACCAATCTTGCTGTACCATATTTGAAATCCTTGAGTTTAGGGACAGAGAAGGACACTCGTGTAAACTATCAGTGTGCTATTCTGTGCTAAATCTTGTTTGTAGGGACAGAGAAGGACAGTGAGTGAAACTGACAGTGTGCTATTCTGTTCTAAACCAATCTTGCTGAACCATATTTGAAATCCTTGAGTTTAGGGACAGAGAGGTACAGTGAGGGAAAGTGTCAGTGAGCTATTCTGTTCTAAACCAATCTTGCTGTACCATATTTGAAATCCTTGAGTTTAGTGACAGAGAAGGACACTCGTGGAAACTATCAGTGTGCTATTCTGTGCTAAATCTTGTTTGTAGGGACAGAGAAGGACAGTGAGTGAAACTGACAGTGTGCTATTCTGTTCTAAACCAATCTTGCTGAACCATATTTGAAATCCTTGAGTTTAGGGACAGAGAGGTACAGTGAGGGAAAGTGTCAGTGTGCTATTCTGTTCTAAACCAATCTTGCTGAACCATATTTGAAATTCTTGAGTTTAGGGACAGAGAGGTACAGTGAGGGAAAGTGTCAGTGAGCTATTCTGTTCTAAACCAACCTTGCTGTACCATATTTGAAATCCTTGAGTTTAGGGACAGAGAAGGACACTCGTGGAAACTATCAGTGTGCTATTCTGTGCTAAATCTTGTTTGTAGGGACAGAGAAGGACAGTGAGGGAAAGTGTCAGTGTGCTATTCTGTTCTAAACCAATCTTGCTGAACCATATTTGAAATCCTTGAGTTTAGGGACAGAGAGGTACAGTGAGGGAAAGTGTCAGTGTGCTATTCTGTTCTAAACCAATCTTGCTGAACCATATTTGAAATCCTTGAGTTTAGGGACAGAGAGGTACAGTGAGGGAAAGTGTCAGTGTGCTATTCTGTTCTAAACCAATCTTGCTGAACCATATTTGAAATCCTTGAGTTTAGGGACAGAGAGGTACAGTGAGGGAAAGTGTCAGTGAGCTATTCTGTTCTAAACCAATCTTGCTGTACCATATTTGAAATCCTTGAGTTTAGGGACAGAGAAGGACACTCGTGGAAACTATCAGTGTGCTATTCTGTGCTAAATCTTGTTTGTAGGGACAGAGAAGGACACTGAGTGAAACTGACAGTGTGCTATTCTGTTCTAAACCAATCTTGCTGAACCATATTTGAAATCCTTGAGTTTAGGGACAGAGAGGTACAGTGAGGGAAAGTGTCAGTGAGCTATTCTGTTCTAAACCAATCTTGCTGTACCATATTTGAAATCCTTCAGTTTAGGGACAGAGAAGGACACTCGTGGAAACTATCAGTGTGCTATTCTGTGCTAAATCTTGTTTGTAGGGACAGAGAAGGACAGTGAGTGAAACCGACAGTGTGCTATTCTGTTCTAAACCAATCTTGCTGAACCATATTTGAAATCCTTGAGTTTAGGGACAGAGAGGTACAGTGAGGGAAAGTGTCAGTGTGCTATTCTGTTCTAAACCAATCTTGCTGAACCATATTTGAAATCCTTGAGTTTAGGGACAGAGAGGTACAGTGAGGGAAAGTGTCAGTGTGCTATTCTGTTCTAAACCAATCTTGCTGAACCATATTTGAAATCCTTGAGTTTAGGGACAGAGAGGTACAGTGAGGGAAAGTGTCAGTGAGCTATTCTGTTCTAAACCAATCTTGCTGTACCATATTTGAAATCCTTGAGTTTAGGGACAGAGAAGGACACTCGTGGAAACTATCAGTGTGCTATTCTGTGCTAAATCTTGTTTGTAGGGACAGAGAAGGACACTGAGTGAAACTGACAGTGTGCTATTCTGTTCTAAACCAATCTTGCTGAACCATATTTGAAATCCTTGAGTTTAGGGACAGAGAGGTACAGTGAGGGAAAGTGTCAGTGAGCTATTCTGTTCTAAACCAATCTTGCTGTACCATATTTGAAATCCTTCAGTTTAGGGACAGAGAAGGACACTCGTGGAAACTATCAGTGTGCTATTCTGTGCTAAATCTTGTTTGTAGGGACAGAGAAGGACAGTGAGTGAAACCGATAGTGTGCTATTCTGTTCTAAACCAATCTTGCTGAAACATATTTGAAATCCTTGAGTTTAGGGACAGAGAGGTACAGTGAGGGAAAGTGTCAGTGTGCTATTCTGTTCTAAACCAATCTTGCTGAACCATATTTGAAATCCTTGAGTTTAGGGACAGAGAGGTACAGTGAGGGAAAGTGTCAGTGAGCTATTCTGTTCTAAACCAATCTTGCTGTACCATATTTGAAATCCTTGAGTTTAGAAACAGAGAAGGACACTCGTGGAAACTATCAGTGTGCTATTCTGTGCTAAATCTTGTTTGTAGGGACAGAGAAGGACAGTGAGTGAAACTGACAGTGTGCTATTCTGTTCTAAACCAATCTTGCTGAACCATATTTGAAATCCTTGAGTTTAGGGACAGAGAGGTACAGTGAGGGAAAGTGTCAGTGTGCTATTCTGTTCTAAACCAATCTTGCTGAACCATATTTGAAATCCTTGAGTTTAGGGACAGAGAGGTACAGTGAGGGAAAGTGTCAGTGAGCTATTCTGTTCTAAACCAATCTTGCTGTACCATATTTGAAATCCTTGAGTTTAGGGACAGAGAAGGACACTCGTGGAAACTATCAGTGTGCTATTCTGTGCTAAATCTTGTTTGTAGGGACAGAGAAGGACAGTGAGTAAAACTGACAGTGTGCTATTCTGTTCTAAACCAATCTTGCTGAACCATATTTGAAATCCTTGAGTTTAGGGACAGAGAGGTACAGTGAGGGAAAGTGTCAGTGAGCTATTCTGTTCTAAACCAATCTTGCTGTACCATATTTGAAATCCTTGAGTTTAGGGACCGAGAAGGACACTCGTGTAAACTATCAGTGTGCTATTCTGTGCTAAATCTTGTTTGTAGGGACAGAGAAGGACAGTGAGTGAAACTGACAGTGTGCTATTCTGTTCTAAACCAATCTTGCTGAACCATATTTGAAATCCTTGAGTTTAGGGACAGAGAGGTACAGTGAGGGAAAGTGTCAGTGAGCTATTCTGTTCTAAACCAATCTTGCTGTACCATATTTGAAATCCTTGAGTTTAGTGACAGAGAAGGACACTCGTGGAAACTATCAGTGTGCTATTCTGTGCTAAATCTTGTTTGTAGGGACAGAGAAGGACAGTGAGTGAAACTGACAGTGTGCTATTCTGTTCTAAACCAATCTTGCTGAACCATATTTGAAATCCTTGAGTTTAGGGACAGAGAGGTACAGTGAGGGAAAGTGTCAGTGAGCTATTCTGTTCTAAACCAATCTTGCTGTACCATATTTGAAATCCTTGAGTTTAGGGACAGAGAAGGACACTCGTGGAAACTATCAGTGTGCTATTCTGTGCTAAATCTTGTTTGTAGGGACAGAGAAGGACAGTGAGTGAAACCGACAGTGTGCTATTCTGTTCTAAACCAATCTTGCTGAACCATATTTGAAATCCTTGAGTTTAGGGACAGAGAGGTACAGTGAGGGAAAGTGTCAGTGTGCTATTCTGTTCTAAACCAATCTTGCTGAACCATATTTGAAATCCTTGAGTTTAGGGACAGAGAGGTACAGTGAGGGAAAGTGTCAGTGAGCTATTCTGTTCTAAACCAATCTTGCTGTACCATATTTGAAATCCTTGAGTTTAGGGACAGAGAAGGACACTCGTGGAAACTATCAGTGTGCTATTCTGTGCTAAATCTTGTTTGTAGGGACAGAGAAGGACACTGAGTGAAACTGACAGTGTGCTATTCTGTTCTAAACCAATCTTGCTGAACCATATTTGAAATCCTTGAGTTTAGGGACAGAGAGGTACAGTGAGGGAAAGTGTCAGTGAGCTATTCTGTTCTAAACCAATCTTGCTGTACCATATTTGAAATCCTTCAGTTTAGGGACAGAGAAGGACACTCGTGGAAACTATCAGTGTGCTATTCTGTGCTAAATCTTGTTTGTAGGGACAGAGAAGGACAGTGAGTGAAACCGATAGTGTGCTATTCTGTTCTAAACCAATCTTGCTGAAACATATTTGAAATCCTTGAGTTTAGGGACAGAGAGGTACAGTGAGGGAAAGTGTCAGTGTGCTATTCTGTTCTAAACCAATCTTGCTGAACCATATTTGAAATCCTTGAGTTTAGGGACAGAGAGGTACAGTGAGGGAAAGTGTCAGTGAGCTATTCTGTTCTAAACCAATCTTGCTGTACCATATTTGAAATCCTTGAGTTTAGAAACAGAGAAGGACACTCGTGGAAACTATCAGTGTGCTATTCTGTGCTAAATCTTGTTTGTAGGGACAGAGAAGGACAGTGAGTGAAACTGACAGTGTGCTATTCTGTTCTAAACCAATCTTGCTGAACCATATTTGAAATCCTTGAGTTTAGGGACAGAGAGGTACAGTGAGGGAAAGTGTCAGTGTGCTATTCTGTTCTAAACCAATCTTGCTGAACCATATTTGAAATCCTTGAGTTTAGGGACAGAGAGGTACAGTGAGGGAAAGTGTCAGTGTGCTATTCTGTTCTAAACCAATCTTGCTGAACCATATTTGAAATCCTTGAGTTTAGGGACAGAGAGGTACAGTGAGGGAAAGTGTCAGTGAGCTATTCTGTTCTAAACCAATCTTGCTGTACCATATTTGAAATCCTTGAGTTTAGGGACAGAGAAGGACACTCGTGGAAACTATCAGTGTGCTATTCTGTGCTAAATCTTGTTTGTAGGGACAGAGAAGGACACTGAGTGAAACTGACAGTGTGCTATTCTGTTCTAAACCAATCTTGCTGAACCATATTTGAAATCCTTGAGTTTAGGGACAGAGAGGTACAGTGAGGGAAAGTGTCAGTGAGCTATTCTGTTCTAAACCAATCTTGCTGTACCATATTTGAAATCCTTCAGTTTAGGGACAGAGAAGGACACTCGTGGAAACTATCAGTGTGCTATTCTGTGCTAAATCTTGTTTGTAGGGACAGAGAAGGACAGTGAGTGAAACCGATAGTGTGCTATTCTGTTCTAAACCAATCTTGCTGAAACATATTTGAAATCCTTGAGTTTAGGGACAGAGAGGTACAGTGAGGGAAAGTGTCAGTGTGCTATTCTGTTCTAAACCAATCTTGCTGAACCATATTTGAAATCCTTGAGTTTAGGGACAGAGAGGTACAGTGAGGGAAAGTGTCAGTGAGCTATTCTGTTCTAAACCAATCTTGCTGTACCATATTTGAAATCCTTGAGTTTAGAAACAGAGAAGGACACTCGTGGAAACTATCAGTGTGCTATTCTGTGCTAAATCTTGTTTGTAGGGACAGAGAAGGACAGTGAGTGAAACTGACAGTGTGCTATTCTGTTCTAAACCAATCTTGCTGAACCATATTTGAAATCCTTGAGTTTAGGGACAGAGAGGTACAGTGAGGGAAAGTGTCAGTGTGCTATTCTGTTCTAAACCAATCTTGCTGAACCATATTTGAAATCCTTGAGTTTAGGGACAGAGAGGTACAGTGAGGGAAAGTGTCAGTGAGCTATTCTGTTCTAAACCAATCTTGCTGTACCATATTTGAAATCCTTGAGTTTAGGGACAGAGAAGGACACTCGTGGAAACTATCAGTGTGCTATTCTGTGCTAAATCTTGTTTGTAGGGACAGAGAAGGACAGTGAGTAAAACTGACAGTGTGCTATTCTGTTCTAAACCAATCTTGCTGAACCATATTTGAAATCCTTGAGTTTAGGGACAGAGAGGTACAGTGAGGGAAAGTGTCAGTGAGCTATTCTGTTCTAAACCAATCTTGCTGTACCATATTTGAAATCCTTGAGTTTAGGGACAGAGAAGGACACTCGTGTAAACTATCAGTGTGCTATTCTGTGCTAAATCTTGTTTGTAGGGACAGAGAAGGACAGTGAGTGAAACTGACAGTGTGCTATTCTGTTCTAAACCAATCTTGCTGAACCATATTTGAAATCCTTGAGTTTAGGGACAGAGAGGTACAGTGAGGGAAAGTGTCAGTGAGCTATTCTGTTCTAAACCAATCTTGCTGTACCATATTTGAAATCCTTGAGTTTAGTGACAGAGAAGGACACTCGTGGAAACTATCAGTGTGCTATTCTGTGCTAAATCTTGTTTGTAGGGACAGAGAAGGACAGTGAGTGAAACTGACAGTGTGCTATTCTGTTCTAAACCAATCTTGCTGAACCATATTTGAAATCCTTGAGTTTAGGGACAGAGAGGTACAGTGAGGGAAAGTGTCAGTGTGCTATTCTGTTCTAAACCAATCTTGCTGAACCATATTTGAAATTCTTGAGTTTAGGGACAGAGAGGTACAGTGAGGGAAAGTGTCAGTGAGCTATTCTGTTCTAAACCAACCTTGCTGTACCATATTTGAAATCCTTGAGTTTAGGGACAGAGAAGGACACTCGTGGAAACTATCAGTGTGCTATTCTGTGCTAAATCTTGTTTGTAGGGACAGAGAAGGACAGTGAGGGAAAGTGTCAGTGTGCTATTCTGTTCTAAACCAATCTTGCTGAACCATATTTGAAATCCTTGAGTTTAGGGACAGAGAGGTACAGTGAGGGAAAGTGTCAGTGTGCTATTCTGTTCTAAACCAATCTTGCTGAACCATATTTGAAATCCTTGAGTTTAGGGACAGAGAGGTACAGTGAGGGAAAGTGTCAGTGTGCTATTCTGTTCTAAACCAATCTTGCTGAACCATATTTGAAATCCTTGAGTTTAGGGACAGAGAGGTACAGTGAGGGAAAGTGTCAGTGAGCTATTCTGTTCTAAACCAATCTTGCTGTACCATATTTGAAATCCTTGAGTTTAGGGACAGAGAAGGACACTCGTGGAAACTATCAGTGTGCTATTCTGTGCTAAATCTTGTTTGTAGGGACAGAGAAGGACACTGAGTGAAACTGACAGTGTGCTATTCTGTTCTAAACCAATCTTGCTGAACCATATTTGAAATCCTTGAGTTTAGGGACAGAGAGGTACAGTAAGGGAAAGTGTCAGTGAGCTATTCTGTTCTAAACCAATCTTGCTGTACCATATTTGAAATCCTTCAGTTTAGGGACAGAGAAGGACACTCGTGGAAACTATCAGTGTGCTATTCTGTGCTAAATCTTGTTTGTAGGGACAGAGAAGGACAGTGAGTGAAACCGATAGTGTGCTATTCTGTTCTAAACCAATCTTGCTGAAACATATTTGAAATCCTTGAGTTTAGGGACAGAGAGGTACAGTGAGGGAAAGTGTCAGTGTGCTATTCTGTTCTAAACCAATCTTGCTGAACCATATTTGAAATCCTTGAGTTTAGGGACAGAGAGGTACAGTGAGGGAAAGTGTCAGTGAGCTATTCTGTTCTAAACCAATCTTGCTGTACCATATTTGAAATCCTTGAGTTTAGAAACAGAGAAGGACACTCGTGGAAACTATCAGTGTGCTATTCTGTGCTAAATCTTGTTTGTAGGGACAGAGAAGGACAGTGAGTGAAACTGACAGTGTGCTATTCTGTTCTAAACCAATCTTGCTGAACCATATTTGAAATCCTTGAGTTTAGGGACAGAGAGGTACAGTGAGGGAAAGTGTCAGTGTGCTATTCTGTTCTAAACCAATCTTGCTGAACCATATTTGAAATCCTTGAGTTTAGGGACAGAGAGGTACAGTGAGGGAAAGTGTCAGTGAGCTATTCTGTTCTAAACCAATCTTGCTGTACCATATTTGAAATCCTTGAGTTTAGGGACAGAGAAGGACACTCGTGGAAACTATCAGTGTGCTATTCTGTGCTAAATCTTGTTTGTAGGGACAGAGAAGGACAGTGAGTAAAACTGACAGTGTGCTATTCTGTTCTAAACCAATCTTGCTGAACCATATTTGAAATCCTTGAGTTTAGGGACAGAGAGGTACAGTGAGGGAAAGTGTCAGTGAGCTATTCTGTTCTAAACCAATCTTGCTGTACCATATTTGAAATCCTTGAGTTTAGGGACAGAGAAGGACACTCGTGTAAACTATCAGTGTGCTATTCTGTGCTAAATCTTGTTTGTAGGGACAGAGAAGGACAGTGAGTGAAACTGACAGTGTGCTATTCTGTTCTAAACCAATCTTGCTGAACCATATTTGAAATCCTTGAGTTTAGGGACAGAGAGGTACAGTGAGGGAAAGTGTCAGTGAGCTATTCTGTTCTAAACCAATCTTGCTGTACCATATTTGAAATCCTTGAGTTTAGTGACAGAGAAGGACACTCGTGGAAACTATCAGTGTGCTATTCTGTGCTAAATCTTGTTTGTAGGGACAGAGAAGGACAGTGAGTGAAACTGACAGTGTGCTATTCTGTTCTAAACCAATCTTGCTGAACCATATTTGAAATCCTTGAGTTTAGGGACAGAGAGGTACAGTGAGGGAAAGTGTCAGTGTGCTATTCTGTTCTAAACCAATCTTGCTGAACTATATTTGAAATCCTTGAGTTTAGGGACAGAGAGGTACAGTGAGGGAAAGTGTCAGTGAGCTATTCTGTTCTAAACCTATCTTGCTGTACCATATTTGAAATCCTTGAGTTTAGGGACAGAGAAGGACACTCGTGGAAACTATCAGTGTGCTATTCTGTGCTAAATCTTGTTTGTAGGGACAGAGAAGGACAGTGAGTGAAACTGACAGTGTGCTATTCTGTTCTAAACCAATCTTGCTGAACCATATTTGAAATCCTTGAGTTTAGGGACAGAGAGGTACAGTGAGGGAAAGTGTCAGTGTGCTATTCTGTTCTAAACCAATCTTGCTGAACCATATTTGAAATTCTTGAGTTTAGGGACAGAGAGGTACAGTGAGGGAAAGTGTCAGTGAGCTATTCTGTTCTAAACCAACCTTGCTGTACCATATTTGAAATCCTTGAGTTTAGGGACAGAGAAGGACACTCGTGGAAACTATCAGTGTGCTATTCTGTGCTAAATCTTGTTTGTAGGGACAGAGAAGGACAGTGAGGGAAAGTGTCAGTGTGCTATTCTGTTCTAAACCAATCTTGCTGAACCATATTTGAAATCCTTGAGTTTAGGGACAGAGAGGTACAGTGAGGGAAAGTGTCAGTGAGCTATTCTGTTCTAAACCAATCTTGCTGTACCATATTTGAAATCCTTGAGTTTAGGGACAGAGAAGGACACTCGTGGAAACTATCAGTGTGCTATTCTGTGCTAAATCTTGTTTGTAGGGACAGAGAAGGACACTGAGTGAAACTGACAGTGTGCTATTCTGTTCTAAACCAATCTTGCTGAACCATATTTGAAATCCTTGAGTTTAGGGACAGAGAGGTACAGTGAGGGAAAGTGTCAGTGAGCTATTCTGTTCTAAACCAATCTTGCTGTACCATATTTGAAATCCTTGAGTTTAGGGACAGAGAAGGACACTCGTGGAAACTATCAGTGTGCTATTCTGTGCTAAATCTTGTTTGTAGGGACAGAGAAGGACAGTGAGTGAAACCGACAGTGTGCTATTCTGTTCTAAACCAATCTTGCTGAACCATATTTGAAATCCTTGAGTTTAGGGACAGAGAGGTACAGTGAGGGAAAGTGTCAGTGTGCTATTCTGTTCTAAACCAATCTTGCTGAACCATATTTGAAATCCTTGAGTTTAGGGACAGAGAAGGACACTCGTGGAAACTATCAGTGTGCTATTCTGTGCTAAATCTTGTTTGTAGGGACAGAGAAGGACAGTGAAGGAAACTGTCAGTGTGCTATTCTGTGCTAAACCAATCTTGCGGAAGCATATTGCAAATCCTTGTGTTTAGGGACAGAGAAGGATAGGCAGGGGACAGTGTCAGTGTCATTGTTGTTAAGCCTCCTGCACAGTATACACCTGAAGGTAGCCCTTATTGCTGTTTTTCCCATCTCCCTGCAGGCCATCCATTAAAATGTCTGGAAGGCAAACAAGGAGAGGCAGACAGTCAGGAGGCAAAAAAAGAGGGCAAGCAGGCTCTGTGTCTGGGGGCAACAGTGCTGGTCGTGGACGCGGTGCATTGTCATCAGCACATGGCCATGGGACACGCTTGTCCTTCTTTTCGGCAGCTGGACATGTTGAGCCACATCATGCCGAAGACTTGGTAGAGTGGATGACCAAGCCCACCTCATCCTCCTCATCCTCTCTCACCCAGGCTCAGGGTACTGGCAAAGCAGCTGCCAAAGCGTCCTCTTCTCTGGTATCATTATCTTCATTAGTCAATCCTTCCCTAGACCCACCATGTCCTCCTCCTGAGGAGTCCCCCGAACTGTTTGAGCACAGTGTTGGGTGCATGCTCCAGGAGGATGCCCAGCGTTTCGAAGGATCTGATGATGATACCCAGATAGAGGAAGGCAGTAGCGTGAGAGCAGAGAGAGGGGATGCTCAAGAAGGACACCAATCTGGCAGTCATGCTCCAGCAGCTGCAGCATACTGCCAGATTGGCTCCAGTGATGAGGAGGGAGGGGATGATGAGGTCACTGACTCCACGTGGGTGCCTAATAGGAGAGAGGAGGAGGAGGAGGATGAGGAGGAGGCACATCTCCAACGAGGAAGGATGCCCTTGGGTGGCCAGCGTATGGGCAGCACACCGACGGAATCACACCGCAGAGCTCCGCCTGTGCAGGGCGCTGCCTCTGCCCGTCATTCAAAAAGTTCTTTGGTGTGGGCCTTTTTTGAGTCGAGTGCATCAGATCGCACAGCTGCTGTTTGCAACATATGTCTCAAGCGTATATCGCGTGGCCAAAACATCAGCCGCTTGGGCACCACATGCTTGATCAGACATATGTTGACCTGCCATGCAGCTCGTTGGCAAGCCTACCTTAAAGACCCACACCAAAGAACAAAGCTGACCTCTTCTTGCACCGCATCAGCTGGGATCTCCAACCCCACTATACCTTCAGTCCTCTCTGAAACCTGCTCTGAGAGGAATGAAGGTGTAGAATTAGGTGTGTCACAGCCAAGTACTTGCGGGCACTCTGCTAGCAGTACACCGACGTCCGATTCTAGCAGGCAAATTTCCCTGCCCCAGCTGCTGGACCGTCAAAAGAAGTTCACTCCCAGCCATCCACATGCCCAGCGGTTGAATGCTAGCTTGGCTAAATTGCTAGCGCTTCAACTGCTGCCTTTTCAGTTGGTAGACTCGGCCCCCTTCCGTGAGTTTGTGCAATGTGCAATTCCTCAGTGGCAGGTTCCCAAACGCCACTTTTTCTCACGGAAGGCGATTCCGGCTCTCTACAGGCATGTGGAAGGCAATGTCTTGGCCTCGCTGGACAGGGCGGTCAGCGGTAAGGTGCATATTACCGCTGACTCATGGTCCAGCAGGCATGGACAGGGACGTTACCTTTCTTTCACGGCCCATTGGGTCACTCTTTTGGCAGCTGGGAAGGATGCAGGACAAGGTGCAGTAGTGTTGGAGGTTGTTCCACCGCCACGCCTCCAAAATGCTACTACTGGTTGTGACACACCTCTCTCCTCCACCCCCTCCTCTTCTTCTTCCTCCATGGCCTCTTCCTGTGGTTTGTCCTCGGAACCAGCGGTGCTCCGTAGGCGTTCAAGGGGCTACGCAAGTACGCAGGCAAAAAGATGCCATGCCGTGCTTGCGCTGGTGTGTTTGGGGGACAGGAGCCACACTGGGGCAGAGGTCCTGTCTGCTCTGCAGGGGCAGGCCGAGAGGTGGTTGACGCCACGCCAGCTTAAGCCAGGAATGGTGGTTTGCGACAATGGCACCAACCTCCTCTCCGCCCTCCGACAGGGACAACTGACCCATGTGCCCTGTATGGCTCACGTCCTTAACCTGGTGGTGCAGCGGTTCTTGGGCAGGTACCCGGGCTTACAGGATGTCCTGAGGCAGGCCAGGAAAGTCTGTGTGCATTTCCGCAGATCTTATAATGCCAGTGCTCGCCTGGCTGAGCTGCAAAAGGAGTTGAACCTGCCCAAGAACCGCCTTATATGTGACATGCCCACCAGGTGGAACTCAACGTTGGCCATGCTGCAGCGGCTGCACATGCAGCAGAGGGCCATCAATGAGTACCTGTGCGACTACGGCACCAGGACAGGGTCAGGGGAGCTCGGGTTTTTTTCACCACGCCAGTGGGGCATGATCAGGGATGCATGCACTGTCCTGGCACCTTTTGAGGAGGCCACGAGGATGGTAAGCAGTGACAGTGCATACATCAGTGACACTGTACCTCTTGTCCACCTGTTGGAGCACACACTGCGTGGAATAATGGACAGGGCACTTGAGGCAGAACAGAGGCAGGAAGAGGAGGACTTCCTTGCCTCTCAAGGCCCCCTTTACCCAGACAGTGTTCCTTCTGTCCCACCCATCGCACAGGAAGAGGAGGAGGAGGAGGAGGAGGATTGTGTCAGCATGGAGGTGGAGGCTGGCACTCAGCATCATCAGCAGCAGTTTTTTAGGGATGATTTACAGTCCCAAGAAACCAGTGGACTTGTACGTGGCTGGGAGGAGGTGGCTGCGGATCATGTCGTCCTTAGTGACCCAGAGGACTCCGGACTGAATGCCTCAGCTAACCTACGCTGCATGGCCTCCCTGATCCTGCAAAGTCTGCGGAAGGATCCTCGTATTCTTCGGATCAAGGAGAGGGACCATTACTGGCTGGCCACTCTCCTTGATCCACGGTACAAGGGTAAGGTTGCGGACCTTATGTTACTGTCGCAGAGGGAGCAGAGGATGAGACAACTCCGGGAGGCCTTGCAGAAAGGTCTGTGCAACGCGTTCCCAGAGACTGGGAGGTTACAAACGCCTGGTCCTGGACAACGAGTTGCTGAGGCTTCGGGCAGTCAAAGAAGGAGCGGTGGGGAAGGTGGCCGTCTGACCGATGCGTTCAGACAATTCTTTAGTCCGCAGCCCCAAAGTATGATCGGTTCCAGCAACCATCGCCAGCGTCTGATATACATGGTGCAGGAATACCTAGGGGCAAGGTCAGACTTGGACACCTTCCCCACCGAAAATCCTCTGGCTTACTGGGTCTTGAGGATGGATCACTGGCCAGAGCTTGCACAGTATGCAATTGAGCTACTGGCCTGTCCTGCATCCAGCGTTCTTTCAGAACGCACATTCAGTGCTGCTGGAGGATTTGTCACGGATCACAGGGTGCGCCTGTCCACCGACTCGGTTGATCGACTGACTTTCATCAAGATGAACCAGTCTTGGATCACCACCAGCTACCACACACCTGATGCTGATATAACAGACTAATTGATTTTAAAATGTCACATCCCTTCAAGACTGATGCTGATGCTGAGTGCCTGTGCTGTTATGTTGACTGGCTATCCTCCTCCTCCTCCTCAATGATACGATTAATGATGATAGCTTGGAAGATCATTTTGGTTTATGGGTGACGCCACCAGTGGCTAAGGCCCAATTTTTCAGCCCCTGTTTAACAGGGGCGTGTAATTACAATTTTTGATGCAATACTTTGCAACAGGCCTCATTGCTGTGCTCCAAGTACAGTATCTGTGAGGGGTTGCAGTGTTGTGCCACCAGTGCCTAAGGCCCAATTTTTCAGCCCCTGTTCAACAGGGGCATGCAATTATAATTATTGATCTAATAATTCACAGCAGGGCCCATTGCTGCGCCCACCAAGAGTAACTGTCAGGCCTTACAGTGTTGTGGCACCAGCACCACCATCACCACCACCACCAAAGGCCCAATTTTTCAGCCCCTATTCAACAGGGGCATGCAATTATAATTATTGATCTAATAATTCACAGCAGGGCCCATTGCTGCGCCCACCAAGAGTAACTGTCAGGCCTTACAGTGTTGTGGCACCAGCACCACCATCAAAGGCCCAATTTTTACTACCACTGATCAACAATTATATGTTATTACAATTCTTGATATAATAGTTGACAGCAGGGCGTTCCAGCACCCACCAAGAATAACTGTGAGTGCTTTCAGTGTTGTGCCAACACCAACACCTAAGGGGCCAATTTCTGCAGAGTATATACGGCAGGTCCCTACTTTCAAACATCCAACTTACAAACGACTACTACTTGCAAACGGAAGAAGACAACAGGAAGTGAGAGGTAATCTACCCCTTGGAAGGAAAATTCTCTCCTGTAAGAATTAATATGGGAGAAAGGTGTCTCCTCTCTACTGATGCTTTATCACCAATCCTTGTTTCAATAAAAACACCACATTTCAAAAACAGTTGTCATTGGGACGCAAAGTGAGGTGAAATGTTCTGAACAGGGGCACAGACAGCAAACAAAATGTTACAGGGGTGATAACCCTTCCCTATGTTTTCCAAAAAGCTTAAAAAAAGGAATTTGGCATGGAGCTACACTTAAACAATGTAGCTGTTCAAAATTACAAACAGATTCTACATAAGAACGAACCTACAGTCCCTGTCTTGTATGCACCGCCTGTATACGGCTGTTCAGAGTATATAGGGCCTTTTTTATTTTGTGTGCGGGGTTCCCCTTAATATCCATACAAGACCCAAAGGGGCTGGTAATGGGCTGGGGTAGGGGGGGGGGGGTTGATGGGGTAGCTATGCCATTTTTCTTAAAGATTTTCATCCATATTACCGGGACCAGACATTACATTAAAGCCGCAAGCAGTTTTAAATGGCTTTTTTTCCTTTAGAAATGTTATTTTGTGCAGGGACAGTTCTAAACACGGGAAACACGTGGCACTTCACAGGCATACTTTATACACCCCCCAGGTACGATATTTAAAGGAATATTTGACTTTTTTTTTTTCACTTTATGCATCATTAAAATGACTGCTCCCGAAAAACGTCAGTTTTTAAAACTTCTTTTTGCATTGATACATGTCCCCTGGTGCAGAACCCGGGTTCCCAAACTCTGTTTAGGACAATAACATGGATAATAGTCGTTATAATTAGCACTTTAGAATCCGAACGTTCGCATCCATTGTATTTAATAGGGTTCTAATGTTCGTGCAAACTTTCGGTCCGTTCGCGGGTTCTGGTGCGATCCGAACCCGGGGGTGTTCGGCTCATCACTACTGGTGACATATATCTCTTGTTTTCTGCCACCCTGGGTGGCCCCAGTATAGTAGGAAGGGAGCTCACTGCAGAACATGTGGGATCGTAGTAAAGGGCCCAGGATATATATATATATATATATATATATAAATAAATAAATAATTGCATTTTATAGTTGCCCCCCCTACTTTTGTCCCTGTCCCCCCCATGTGCCCCCCTAAATATGAAAGCTGGAGACGCCACTGTTGTCCACCTGTTGGAGCATACGCTGCGTGGAATAATGGCCAGGGCACTTGAGGCAGAACAGAGGCAGGAAGAGGAGGACTTCCTTGCCTCTCAAGGCCCCCTTTACCCAGACAGTGTTCCTTCTGTCCCACCCATCACACAGGAAGAGGAGGAGGAGGAGGAGGAGGATTGTGTCAGCATGGAGGTGGAGCCTGGAACTCAGCATCAACAGCAGCAGTCTTTTAGGGATGATTTACAGTCCCAAGAAACCCGTGGACTTGTACATGGCTGGGCAAAAGCGCGGGGGGGGGAGTTTGGGACTTTAAATGAGGCGCATATGTGGTGCACCTCCATCCCTAATTCGAAAAAGTAAATGGAGGTTTGGGACTTTGAGTGAGACGTGGCTGGGAGGAGGTGGCTGCGGATCATGTCGTCCTTAGTGACCCAGAGGACTCCGGACTGAATGCCTCAGCTAACCTACGCTGCATGGCCTCCCTGATCCTGCAAAGTCTGCGGAAGGATCCTCGTATTCTTCGGATCAAGGAGAGGGACCATTATTGGCTGGCTACTCTCCTTGATCCACGGTACAAGGGTAAGATTGCGTACCTTATCTTTCCGTTGCAGAGGGAGCAGAGGATGAGACATCTCCGGGAGGCCTTGCAGAAAGGTCTGTGCAACGCGTTCCCAGAGACTGGGACCGGTCAGTAGCATAAGGAGCGGTGGAGAAGGTGGCCGTCTGACCGATGCGTTCAGACAATTTTTTAGTCCGCAGCCCCAAGGTATGATCGGTTCCAGCAACCATCGCCAGCGTATGATTTACATGGTGCAGGAATACCTAGGGGCAAGGTCAGACTTGGACACCTTTCCCACCGAAAATCCTCTGGCTTACTGGGTCTTGAGGATGGATCACTGGCCAGAGCTTGCACAGTATGCAATTGAGCTACTGGCCTGTCCTGCATCCAGCGTTCTTTCGGAACGCACATTCAGTGCTGCTGGAGGCTTTGTCACCGATCACAGGGTGCGACTGCCCACCGACTCGATTGATCGACTGACCTTCATAAAGATGAATCAGTCTTGGATCACCACCAGCTACCAGGCACCTGAAGCTGATGTAACAGAATCATTTATTTTTAAATGTCACATCCCTTCAAGACTGCCTATGCTGATGCTGAGTGACTGTCCTGTTATGTTGACTGACTATCCTCTTCCTCCTCAATGATCCTGATGATAGCTTGGAAGAACACTTTTGTTTCTGGGTGACGCCACCAGTGGCTAAGGCCCAATTTTTCAGCCCCTGTTTAACAGGGGCATGTATTTAACATTTTTTATGCAATGCTCATTCCTACACTCCAACTAGAGTATCTGGGAGAGGTTGCAGTGTCGTGGCACCAGCACCAGTGCCTAAGGCCCAATTTTTCAGCCCCTGTTTAACAGGGGCGTGTAATTACAATTTTTGATGCAATACTTTGCAACAGGGCTCATTGCTGTGCTTCTAGTACAGTATCTGTGAGGGGTTGCAGTGTTGTGACACCAGCACCAGTGCCTAAGGCCCAATTTTTCAGCCCCTGTTTAACAGGGGCGTGTAATTACAATTCTTGATCTAATAATTCACAGCAGGGCCAATTCCTGTGCCCACCAAGAGTAACTGTGAGGGCTTACAGTGTTGTGGCAACACCGTCCACCACCACCACCACCACCAAAGGCCCAATTTTTCTGCCCCTCTTCAACAGGGGCATGCAATTACAATTCTTGATCTAATAATTCACAGCAGGGCCCATTCATGCGCCCACCAAGAGTAACTGTGAGGGCTTACAGTGTTGTAGCACCAGCACCACCACCAAAGGCCCAATTTTTCCTACCACTGTTCAACAATGGCATTTTAATTACAATTTCCTAATATAATAGTTCACAGCAGGGCATTCCAGTGCCCACCAAGAGTAACTGTGAGGGCTTACAGTGTTGTGGCAACACCAACATCTAAGGGGCAAATTTCTGCAGAGTATATACGGCAGGCCCCTACTTTCAAACATCCAACTTACAAATGACTCCTACTTGCAAACGGAAGGAGACAACAGGAAGTGAGAGGAAATCTACCCCTAGGAAGGGAAATTCTCTCTTGTAAGAGTTAATATGGGAAAAAGGTGTCTCCTCTCTACTGATGCTTTATCACCAATCCTTGTTTCAATAAAAACCCCACTTTTCCAAAAACATTTGTCATTGGGACGGAAAGTGAGGTGAAATGTTCTGAACAGGTAATGGGCTTGGGTGGGGGTGATGGGGTAGCCATGCCATTTTTCTCAAAGATTTTCATCAATATAGCCAGGACAAGACATGACATTAAAGCCGCAAGCAGTTTTAAGTGGCTTTTTTTCCTTTACAAATGTCATTTTGTGCAGGGACAGTTCTAAACACGGGAAACACATGCCACTTCACAGGCATACTTTAGACACCCCTCAGGTACGATGTTTAAAGGAATATTTCACTTTTTCACTTTATGCATCATTAAAATGACTGCTGCAGAAAAAAATGCAGTTTTTAAAACGTATTTTTGCATTGATACATGTCCCCTGGGGCAGAACCCGGGTCCCCAAACACTTTTTAGGACAATAACATGCATATTGGCCGTTATAATTAGCACTTTAGATTTCGAACGTTCGCATCCATTGTATTTAATAGGGTTCTAACGTTCGCACGAACTTTCGGTCCGTTCGCAGGTTCTGGTGCGAACCGAACCGGGGGGTGTTCGGCTCATCCCTAGTAATAAGGACTATGCAAGTATAAATGAGAGCTCCTTTCTATTAAAATATATATGACTTGATTCACAGTTGGGTGACTTTTTCAGCAAATGTGGACCTCTGAGTTGCATGACAAGTTGTACCCCATGATTCTCAATGATAACCATTCATATCTGTTCTACTTCAAGTTGCAACAACTTCAAAGTAGTCCCTGTACTACTTTGGTGTGACTTTCATGTGACTTGAGGTACATAGGGCGCAATATTACACAGGCATTCCCAGAACTTGGTGCCAAGTTGCAGTAGCAAAGTGGCAGCAAAATAATGTGACTTTCAGGTCGCAGCAGTGTGAATAAGATTCATTTATAATACCTTTGAATTAGGCACTATTGTCACTTGTGCATCCTGCAAGTGGGTTAAATTCATCCCTGCACTACTTTGTTTTGACTTTCATGCGACTTGAGGTCCATATACCGCAAGATTACACAGGCATTGGTCGCACAAGTGCAAATGGAGCCTAATTCAAAGGTGTTATCAATGAATCTCATTAGGTTTCTTTCACACTTGGCCGACTTTTCATACAACTTGAGGTCCATCAGGCCCCTTTTACACTTGTGTGATCTAAAAGACCAGCGTTTTGGCAGCGCTTTTTCCTGCAAATTTGATGTGATTTAAAGCAATGCCAGTGTAATCTTGAGTAAGGTGACCAGATTTTTTAAATGAAATCCGGGGACATAATTTTTTTTTACTAGTAATGGCGGCAATCAGCAACTCATAGCGGGACTTCGATATTGCGGTGGACAAATCGAACACTAAAGCCGTGTACACACGATAGGTTTTACAGATGAAAACAGTCCGATGGACTTTTTTCCATCGGTGTTTAAAAATAGAACATGTTTTAAATTTATCCGATGGTTAAAAAACCAATAGCAAATTAATATTGTCTGTGGGGAACTCCATCGGATAAAAAACCCACGCATGCTCAGAATCAAGTCGATGTATGCTCAGAAGCATTGAACTTCATTTTTCTCGGCTCATCAGAGTGTTTTACGTCACCGCGTTTGAAACGGTCGGTTTTTTGACTGATGGTGTGTGGGCAAGACTGATGGAAGACAGTTTTATCGGATTTCCGATGGAAAAAACCATCGGATTAGATTCCATAAGATATCCGATCGTGTGTACAGGGCTTTAGTGACACTTTTGACACTTTGTGGGAACCAGTGACACTAATACAGTGATCAGTGCTAAAAATATGCCCTGTCACTGTACTAATGACACTGGCTGGGAAGGGGATAACATCTAGGGCAGGGGTCTCAAACTAGTGGCCCTCCAGCTGTTGCAGAACTACAATTCCCATGAGGCATTGCAAGGCTGACAGTTACAATTTAGGACTCCCATGGGCAGAGGCATGATGGGACTTGTAGTTTCGCAACAGCTGGAGGGCCGCCAGTTTGAGACTCCTGATCTAGGGCAATCAAAGGGTTAAATGTGTGCCTAACAAGTGTTTTCTCACTGTGGGGGAGGTGATTTTACTAAGGGAAGGCATAGATCCCTGTACCTGCTTTGCAGGAACACAGGATCAATGTCTTCCATACTGACAGAATGGCGAACTGCCTTGTTTACATAGGCAGACCACCGTTCTGCCTATGTACATAACGATCAGCGGGTACCGGTGGTCATCGAGTCCGCTGATTGTCTCAGATACCCAGAAATGCAGGATCACGTATATAAGTGATCCTGCGCCTGAAGATCACTCCGCCGGGAAGGCAAGGAGGTAAGCAGGCAGGCGGCTGGCCGGGATATGAGTCAAGGCAGAAGAACATGCGAGCGGAGCTGAATGGGCACCTGAAACTGAAAAAATAGTCCCTCCGCTCCGACCAGCACATGATCACCAGAAAGGGACACAGATAATGGAAAAAATACACCCCCCTAAGCTAGTAGGTGCGGTGGAGTGGGTGGGTGTAATTCAGAATTGTTTTTTTAATTCTGCACTGACTGTCTTTGAAATTGCCCCAGCTCCCGTTGAAATCAAATCCGGGGACAAAACCGGGGATAGACTTGGTCCGGGCACAGTGTCCTCAATCCGGGGACTGTCCCCTGAAACTGGGGATGTCTGGTCACCCTAATCTTGAGGTCTATGGACGCAGGAGTCACTGGAAAAGTGGCACAAGTGTGAAAGGGGCCTTAGGGCCGGTTCACACTGCTGTGCTGTCCGACATCGGATGTGATTTGCCCCGCAATGCAAATCACATGCGATGTCTGTGTGATGCAAACTCAGCCATACAGATTGTATGGTTGATTTTGCACCGCATTTTGGACCAAGCTCGCACAGGACCCTTTTTTTATTCTACAGCAGAATTGGATTGCATGTGTATTGTCTGAATTTGCAGTTCGCTCTGCGATATGCAAAAGGGTTTTGGGGTGTCATTAGCTTTCTACTGACACTCCCAGCAGTTTGCATATGGCAGTGTGAACTGCCTGCGAGTTGTATGCGATGCGGGAACCCACACTGGATTTGCAGGGTTCCCGCATCGCTCCAGTGTGAACTGGCCCTGACCCTAGGTTCACACCTATGCATTTTTTATTGCGTTTTGCAGAAACACTCTACAGTCCATTTAACCGATTGCCGACCGCCGCACAAACATTTATGTCAGCAGAATGGCACGACTGCGCAAAGGGACGTACCAGGTACATCCCCTGCCACGAACTCCAAGACCGTGCCCGCGGGACCCGTGGACTCGATGTCCGCCAGTGTCCCGCGATCTTGTCACGGAGCTGCAGAACGGAGAGATGCCTTTGGAAACAAGGCATTTCCCTGTTCTGCCTTGTGACAGGACACTGATCTACTGCTCCCTGTCATCGGGAGCAGTGATCAATCTCGTGTCACTTGTAGCCCACCCCCCACACAGTTAGAATCACTCCCTAGGACATACTTAATACCTTGATCGCCCCCTAGTGTTTAACCCCTTCCCTGCCAGTGTCATTTACACAGTAATCAATAAATTTTTATAGCACTGATCGCTGCATAAATGACAATGGTCTCAAAATAGCGTCAAAAGTGTCCGATGTGTCCGCCATAATGTCGTAGTCACGATAAAAATCGAAGATCGCCGCCATTACTAATAAAAAATAAAAATAAATAAAAATGCCATAAATCTATCCCCTATTTTGTAGACGCTCTAACTTTTGCGCAAACCAATCGATATACGCTTATTGCGATTTTTTTGACCAAAAATATGTAGAAGAATACATAGCGGCCTAAACTGGGGGAAAAAAATGTTTTTATATCTTTTTTGGTTATATTTATTATAGCAAAAAGTAAAAAAAGAAATAAAAAATTTTAACAAAATTGTTGCTGTTTTTTTTTGTTTATAGCGCAAAAAATAAAAACCGCAGAGGTGATCAAATAACACCAAAAGAAAGCTCTATTTGTGGGACAAAAAGGACGTCAATTTTGTTTTGGAGCCACGTCGCACGACCGCGCAATTGTCATGCCGCGTACACACGACTGTTTTTAATGACGAGAAAAATGCAATTTTTTAAAATGGTCATTAAAAATGATCGTGTGTGGGCTTCCGAGCATTTTTCACGACGTTTTTCATATCGTCGTTTTTCTTGTCATGAAAAACGGCCGTGTGTAGGCTTTAACGACGTGAAAAAAAATGCGCATGCTTTGAATCAAGTGTAGCGGGGTCCCCTTTAGGACTCCCAGGACTACCTTACCCAGAACCCCTTTCGGCAATGTTTCACCCCAGAGACTCATGGGAGGGGTTATATAGGGAGGAGGCGAGGCGGAGCTCGGCCTCTTTGGGACACGAGACTTCAGTGGAGAGATCTTCCTGTGCGGATCCGCTGTGATGCAAGGCCTGAAGCCTGGGGCCTTGCGCTGCTACCCAAAAGAGCCTTCCACCCCATCGCGAGCCTGGGTGGCATCTGACTTGGTTTTCTTCAACCGCTGCTGAGCCGGAGACCAGACCGCTGCAGACGCTGTGTGTGAAGACACAGCAGGTGGAAGTTCCCGGACTGGGATCGCGTCCGGAGGGGTGAGCGAGCACATGCTCAATCCACAAATACTGTATACCATTGTTAGGCCTACAGACTGCCGTGGCCCACCAGTTCCTATTTTAGTTCTTTTCCCCCACTGGAGATCCATAGCAGAACTGAGTCAAACGGATCTCTAGTGGAGTGTACTGTGTTGGCATTTTTATCCCCCCCCCCCTTGGATTACAAATGTGTTCCTGAAATGTGCACCACCGTTTAAAGACTTGCATGCGAAGAATTTTACCCCCCCTAGAGACTGAATTATATGGTCAGGCCTGGCCATCTAGATAGTTTATTTAGTTGCTGCGCCATAGGGCGCATAGTGAAGTACTGTTACACGTGGCGCGTGTGCGCCATATCTTAATAGTTATAGTGTGGCTATTTGATGCAGGGCTCTGCAGATAGATTCATGTGATCTGTTACAACTGTTGATTTTATTGCCAGTAGAAAGTAAATTCGTTATTCTTCTATCACTGCATTGGTGTCTGAATTTAACCATAGAGCATAAGATATACACATATTACCCTAGACTAACTGTGCCAGAAGGGGGCCGAGTAAATTGCGGGGGGTTGGCGAAGCTGTCTTCAGGGCCCAAACTAAATCTGCGGCCCTCTTTATTGAAGGTATCGCTACACGTGGGGGTTCTCGTCCGGGATCCTGATACAGCAGGTGAACGCTAGAAGTGCCGGCATGGACCCAAAAGCAATAGAATAGTGGTGCAAAGACTCTAGGGCAGAGCCAAACAACTCGATAGTCATCAGCCCCCTGGGGAGGAATGGTAGACTGAGATGGTAGAGGAGTTAATGAAGTTAGTTTCCCCAGATCACACACCGTGGGTGATGGATATAAAGTCAGACCCAGACACTTCATATCAGTATGCACTAGTGGAGTACGGGGACGGGATGCCAGAGGCTTGCAAGCGCAAGTGTGTGCGGACGCCAGATAACAGAACCTATAGGTTGGCGCACGCAGTAACTGTAAAGAAAGAACCATCACCAACGGGATCACCGCAAGCTGCGGCCCGTACCTCACCAGAAAGAGGAGACGGGGTGACGCCCCCGGTGGCACCCGCACCTGCCACTGCTATATCACCAGAATTGATAAAGGCAATAGGGGATCTGCTAACCAAATGTCAGAAGACAAGCACGGTGCATGTAGAGACTAGCTACCGGAGACTAAAGACATTCTCAGGGAAGCTCCCTGTCCCTGCAGGGGAGGAAGACTTCGATACTTGGGTGGAGCAGGCATTACAAGCAGTGGAGGCATGGGAGGTGCCTGAAGCGCAGAAGAGGCAACGAGTGATGGAAAGCCTTAAAGGCGCAGCAGCAGAAGCGGTGAAAAGTTTCCGGTTTGGAAATACAGACTGCACGGCTCAAGACTGTCTAGCCATGCTACAGGAAGAGTTCGGTCAGTTAGAAAAGGTGACAGAGAGGGTCTACCAATTTGAACATACTTTCCAACAGCCGAATGAAAAACTTTCAGAGTATGTCAGAAGACTGAACAGGTTGCTGTGTAAGATTGTCTTGAAGAAGGGAATGATGCCCCAAGATACAGATGTGGCAAGAATGAAGCAAGTCTTAAAGGGAGCTTTGCGCTCGGATCCAGTCTGGCTGCACCTGAAAACCTCAGGAGGAGGAACGTCACTGACTTACTCTGATTTGATAAAAATCATCAGAGATGAGGAGGCACTGCAGAAGGATCAGGCGGTGATAAAGACAAGTCATGCCCCTACACCAGTGAAGGTCAACTCGCTCATGACTCCAGAAAGGGACTCAGAAGTGGACACTTTGAAATCACAAATGTCTCTCGTGATAGAGATGCTAACCTCTCTGATGGCGAAAGACACAAAGGGTCCAGAGAAAGAGGTAGCGAGAAAGGAACTGTTCCCAGCTGTTTCGGCACCCGCATCTCTGCAGGACTGGGGGGACATAATCTGTTTTAATTGTGGGGGAGTTGGCCACATTGCAGCTACATGTTCCAGTCCCAAGAAGAAGAAAACAGATAACCGCAAGCCGGTGGGAAACTCCAGAGGGCCCCGGTGAAGGAGTCAACGGGGTGCCCATCATCTTCAGTGAGCTCCAAGCTGAATGCGAAGCAGAAGGAAAGAGGAGATAAAACACCTCAGAGGAAACACAACATTCCTCAACAGAGATACACCCCAGAGAAAGGGGGCAAGGCCCCTCAGAAGAGGCACAGCACTCCCCAGAGGGGATGCACACCTAAGAAAAACAATAATATCCCTCAGCGGGTCTGTACACCCATTGAAAGGAGGGAAATCAATGCATACCAGGCTCAAGAAAGACTAAAGTCCAAAGGGAGTTGGACGAGAGAGAGTCCGAAGGGAAAGGACCAGAAGAAGGTGACCCCTGCCAGGCCATATCCGGAGAAGCTGGTAGGCCCATCTCCTATAGTGCCCATTCAAGTGGAGGGAGTCTGTTATATCGGGATTTCTACGATAAGCACTTGAGTCATCTGCCCATCCAGAAGACAGAGGAACTGGAAATATGGGGGATTGGAACCCAGAGCTTCCCCTACGATGGCTATCTGCCCATCAAGATGACCTTTGACCAGTCTGTGGCTGGGACGGCCGAAGTGTTTGACACCCTGGCAATTGTGTGCCCTCGGCCGCCAGGAGCCAACAAGAGTTCCCTTATAATAGGGACAAACACGGACCTGGTCCGAAGACTCCTGACCCCTCTAGTGAAAGAGAAGGGGTCAGCGGCCACCAAGATCCACCCCATGCTGAAGACGGCCTACCAATGGCTGGTCCTAGAGCAGAAGACTTCTGGAGAGGGGATATGGAAGGTGTGGAGACTTGGAAGAGAAGGGGTAGTGTTGCAGCCCGGCGAAGTAACCTGTCTCAGAGCCACTGTGAAGCTTACTTGGGAGCAGCCTGGACCCTTTGTCATGCTGGAGTCCGACCCAAGGGAAGAGTCCTCCGGTCTGGAAGTGATACCAGAAGTGATTCCGCTGAAGGCCCTGAAGAAGGCCCATTGTAGAGTTCCGGTGAGTGTTAGGAACACTACAGGTGGCCCCATGGAAATCCCAGCCAGGATGCTGCTGGGCCAGGTGAGCCCTGCTGCCCCGGTTACCCTGTCAGAAGTCAAGGGGACGGGTGAAGGAGGAGATGTTTGGGAGAAGCTGTCCATGGAAAACCCGAATCTGCCAAGGGCTTGGAAAGAGAGAGCCAAGGCCCAGTTGACCAGATGGGAGAAGATCTTCTCCGAAGATGAGTTAGATGTGGGGTGTGCAAGGAGTGCCACCCATCGAATCCACCTTCAAGAAGACAAGCCCTTTAGAGAGAGGGTCAGGCGGGTCCCACTAGCAGATCTGGAGCATCTAAGAGAACAACTCGCAGAACTCAAGAGGACTGGTGTGATCCGGGAGTCTAGGAGCCCCTATGCCTCCCCGATAGTGGTGGTCAGGAAGAAGAATGGGTCATTGAGGCTCTGTATAGACTACAGAACTCTCAACAGGAGAACCATACCCGACCAGTACACCACTCCGAGGATAGAGGACGCTTTACAGAGTTTGTCTGGAGCCAATTGGTCAACGTTATGGATCTCAAGAGTGGATACTATCAGATCCCTATGCATCCAGAAGACAAGGAGAAGACAGCCTTCATAACCCCAGTGGGGTTCTTCGAGTTTGATCGAATGCCTCAGGGACTGTCTGGAGCTCCTGCTACCTTCCAACGTCTCATGGAGAAGACTGTAGGAGACATGAACCTTATTGAAGTCCTTGTATACCTGGAAGATGTCATTGTCTTTGGGAGAACCCTGGAAGAACACGAAGAGAGGCTGGAAAAAGTGTTGAGAAGACTCAGTGAGGAGGGACTCAAGCTTTCGCCTGAGAAGTGTCGGTTCTACCAGTCTTCTGTGAACTATCTGGGGCACATAGTGTCTGAAGAAGGGGTGGCCACAGACCCTGAAAAATTGGAGGCAGTTACCTCCTGGCCACGACCCACCACAGTAACAGAACTCAGATCCTTCTTGGGGTTCTGCTCCTATTACAGGAGGTTTGTGGAAGGATTCGCCCGAATTGCCAGACCATTGAATGAACTACTCAAGACCGAGGGGTAAGAGGACGACTCAGGGCCCAGGAAGCCGGGAGAGTCAGTCCGAGATCAGTGGAGCCAGAAGTGTGAGGAGGCCTTCCAGGCGTTGAAGAAGAGCCTAACCACTGCCCCAGTCTTGGCCTACGCAGACCCAACCAAACCCTATGAACTACATGTAGATGCTAGTCATGACGGTCTGGGAGGAGTACTTTACCAAGAACACGAAGGACAACTGCGGCCTGTTGCCTACGTGAGCAGGAGCCTGACCCCCTCTGAGAAGAACTACCCCACTCACAAGCTGGAGTTCCTGGCCCTTAAGTGGGCGGTAGTAGACAAGCTCAAAGACTACCTGTATGGGGCGGAGTTCACTGTGAAGACCGACAACAACCCCCTTACCTACCTTTTCACCACAGCAAAGCTGGATGCCACTGGACACAGGTGGCTGGCCGCATTGTCTGGATTCAATTTCAGCCTAAAGTACAGGCCAGGGGCTGGAAATCGAGATGCAGACACTCTGTCCAGGAGATCTCATGCCCCCACCAGTGACACAGAAGACTGGACTCAAATGGCACCCGACGGGGTGCGGGCCCTTTGTCAAGGGGCTGAATTACAATCCAGAAGAGGCTCAAGGGTGGAAGAGATAGGAGTTACCATGGTAGGAGTCCCCAAACAATACTGTGGAGTAACCCAACTGGAGGAAGACCATCTGACGAAACTGTCCAAGAAGGAACTGAGATGCGACCAATTAGAAGACCCCATGGGGAAATTGGTTCTGGAAGCCCTGGAGAATCAGGATCCAAATAGACTCCTGTGCCACTCCTCAAAGGAAGCTTGCCTGTTGAGGAAAGAGTGGGACAGGTTGCAGGTGCATCAGGGAGTGGTCTACCGAAGGGGCCCCTCTGGTGACCTGGAAGATAAATGGCAATTGTTTCTTCCGGAAAAACATCGAGAGACTGTTCTGATTGCCCTACGTGACAATCACGGCCACCTAGGGGCGAAAAGGACCTTTCAACTCGTCAGAAGTCGGTTCTATTGGCCCTGCATGAGGGCAGAAGTAGAAGAGTACTGCCATTCATGTGCACGCTGCATCCAGAGGAAGACTTTACCCCATCAAGCTGCCCCAATGGGCCATCTACAAAGTCAAGGCCCAATGGATCTGGTATGCATTGATTTTCTCTGCCTTGAACCCGACCTGAGTGGACTAGGAAATGTTCTGGTGATAACCGATCATTTCACCCGGTATGCCCAAGCTTTCCCAACCAAAGACCAGAAGGCTTCCACAGTAGCCAAGGTACTTATGAAGAAGTATTTTGTCCATTATGGGCTGCCACAGCGACTCCATTCAGATCAAGGAAGGGACTTTGAGAGTCGGCTGATCCGGAAACTGCTGGATTAGTTAGGAATCAAGAAAACCTGAACCACACCTTATCACCCACAGGGAGATGCTCAGCCGGAGAGGTTTAACCAAACCCTGCTCAACATGTTGGGAACTCTGGATAGTGAGAAGAAACAACATTGGAGCAAACACATAGCAGCTATAGTACACGCTTACAACTGCACCACCAGTGATGCTACAGGCTACTCCCCATATCGACTCATGTTTGGGAGAGAAGCAAGGTTACCTGTCGACCTGGCCTTTGGCACCTCTTTAGACCATTCCTCAGCCACATCCCACAAAGGATATGTAGACAGGCTCAGACACAGCCTGAAAGTAGCCTATGAACAAGCTCAAGCGGCCTCAGATCAAAGGGGAGCTTGAAACAAAAGAAACTTCGACTTGAAGGTCCGGGTACAAGACCTGCAGCCCGGGGACTGAGTACTGCTACGCAATCTGGGGGTCCCTGGAAAACACAAACTTGCAGACAGATGGAGACCTGAACCCTATGTCATCTGTAAGAAGCTGCCGGGCCTACCTGTCTACAGGTTGAAGCCAGAAGGAAAGGTAGGACCACTGAAGACGTGGTATCGAAACCACCTGCTCCTACTTGCTGAAGTGGTCAGGATACCTCCAGTGAGGGACTCCCCTGAACCAGTCTCTATTCTGGATACCCCCAGGCCAAACACTTGGTCCCAGACCTCTCGGGCTGAAGATGGAGAGGCCTCTGAACTTAGTGGAGATGAAGGAAGTGAACTTGACTGGCTGTGGCCTTCCCCAACTCCAGGAACTTCTGCTATAGATCTTCCAACCCCTGAAGACACTATAGATGAACAACTGAATGCAGAAGCCACTGAGTTCATCCCATCTAGTCCTTCATCAGATTACTGGGAAGATGCCTGTGATACTTCCTCTGAAAAGGACCCCAGAGACTCTATGTATCCCTCGGCTCCTGAAGCAGATGTTCCAGAGCCCGCTGTGTTGCCCGAACCTGCTACCGAAGAAGAGCCTGTGGCACCAGAGCCAGAAACCCCAAGAGAACAAAGGGCTCGAAGAGTCATAAGGCCTCCCAAAAAGTTGACTTACCCACAAATGGGGAAGAGCTCAGAAGATTCTGTGGTCACTGCCAGGAGGAGTGCAGAGAATCCGGATCCCTCCACTGTTCATTTGGTGGAGGGCAACCCCCACTCACTCTCTGGCTCAGTTAGGCAGGCCACCCATGATAGTGTGACCTGTGGGCAAGGGAATTCAACCCCTTTGTTTTGGTGGGAATTCCCTATGCCAACATCATACGCAATGTTGTCTAGGGTTGTACGCAATGTATGCTAGAATTATCTTTGGGGACCAAAGAGTTTAAGTGGGGGGAGTGTGTAGCGGGGTCCCCTTTAAGACTCCAAGGACTACCTTACCCAGAACCCCTTTCGGCAATGTTTCACCCCAGAGACTCATGGGAGGGGTTATATAAGGAGGAGGCGAGGCGGAGCTCGGCCTCTTTGGGACACGAGACTTCAGTGGAGAGATCTTCCTGTGCGGATCCGCTGTGGTGCAAGGCCTGAAGCCTGGGGCCTTGCGCTGCTACCCAAAAGAGCCTTTCACCCAATCGCGAGCCTGGGTGGCATCTGACTTGGTTTTCTTCAACTGCTGCTGAGCCGGAGACCAGACCGCTGCAGACGCTGTGTGTGAAGACACAGCAGGTGGAAGTTCCCGGACTGGGATCGTGTCCGGAGGGGTGAGCGAGCACATGCTCAATCCACAAATACTGTATACCATTGTTAGGCCTACAGACTGCCGTGGCCCACCAGTTCCTATTTCAGTTCTTTTCCCCCACTGGAGATCCATAGCAGAACTGAGTCAAACGGATCTCTAGTGGAGTGTACTGTGTTGGCATTTTTACCCCCCCCGGATTACAAATGTGTTCCTGAAATGTGCACCACCGTTTAAAGACTTGCATGCGAAGAATTTTACCCCCCCTAGAGACTGAGTTATATGGTCAGGCCTGGCCATCTAGATAGTTTATTTAGTTGCTGCGCCATAGGGCGCATAGTGAAGTACTGTTACACGTGGTGCGTGTGCGCCATATCTTAATAGTTATAGTGTGGCTATTTGATGCAGGGCTCTGCAGATAGATTCATGTGATCTGTTACAACTGTTGATTTTATAGCCAGTAGAAAGTAAATTCGTTATTCTTCTATCACTGCATTGGTGTCTGAATTTAACCATAGAGCATAAGATATACACATATTACCCTAGACTAACTGTGCCAGAAGGGGGCCGAGTAAATTGCCGGGGGTTGGTGGAGCTGTCTTCAGGGCCCAAACTAAATCTGCGGCCCTCTTAATTGAAGGTATCGCTACACAAGTATGAGACGGGAGCACTCGTTCTGGTAAAACTAGCGTTCGTAATGGAGATAGCACATTCGTCACGCTGTAACGGACTGAAAAGCACGAGGCTGAAAAGCGCGAATCGTCTCTCAACAAACTTTACTAACATGAAGGGTGGCGCCATCCGAATGGAACTTCCCCTTTATAGTTCCGTCGTACGTGTTGTACGTCACCGCGCTTTACTCAAACATTTTTTTCCACGATAGTGTGTAGACAAGGCAGGCTTGAGAAGAATCACGACTAGAAAAATGCAGTTTTTTTCAATGACATTAAAAACGGTCGTGTGTACGCGGCATCAGTTAAAGCGACGCAGTGCCGAATCGCAAAAAATGGCCTGGTCATTGGGCAGCCAAATCCTCCGGGGCTGAAGTGGTTAACATGGTTTCCTATGGTACTAGTTCACATCTCTGTGTTTTGCGTAATGGTCGGGGACTTGTTTCACGCGATTTGCTGGTAAAATATATTTCAATGGAACCGCACCAGAAATGCAACTGTTGCGTTTGTAATGTGATTTTTGATGTGTTTTGCGGTTATTTTAACACTGTATATAGCTGGTTGCTAACCGGGGGGCCGGGAAGCCAGCTGTTGCGTTCTTAACAACCAATGAGTCATCAGCGGCTTCCCCACTGAAAGTAAAAAAAAAATGCCATCCAAAAACAATGCAAAAATGTGTATGGGGTTCCCCCGGTGTATACCAGACCCTTTGGGTCTGTATGAATATTAAGGGGAATCCCGCATCAAAATATGAAAAATTTGCCTAGGGGGTCCCCCAGGGTACATACCAGGCACTTCAGGTCTGGTATGGATTTTAAGGGGAATTCCCACGCCGTTTTTCGGCGTGGGGTCCCCCCCAAAATCCATACCAGACACTTATCCGAGCACCAGCCCGGCCGGTCAAGAAAAGGGGTGGGGACGAGCGAGCGCCCCCCACCTGAGCCGTACCAGGCCGCATGCCCTCAAAAGGGGGGGGGGTGGGTGCTTTGGGGCAGGGGGGCCCTGCGCCCCCTCACCCCAAAGCACCTTGCCCCCATGTTGATGAGGACAAGGGCCCCTTCCCGACAACCCTGGCCATTGGTTGTCGGGGTCTGCGGGCGGGGGGCTTATCGGAATCTGGGAGCCCCCTTTAATAAGGGGGCCCCAGATCCCGGCCCCCCACCCTATGTGAATGAGTATTGGGTACATCTTACCCCTACCCATTCACCTGGAATAAAAAGTGTAAAAAAAACACACTAGACAGGTTTTTAAAGTAATTTGTTAGGCAGCTCCGGAGCTCTTCTTCCGACTTCGGGGGTCTTTTTCTGACTTTGGGGGTCTCTTCCGACTCTCCGGCCTATTCTCCCGCTCCCCGGTGCCTTCTCTGCGCTCTCCGGTTCTTCTCCTGCTCTCCGGTGCTTTCTGTCTTCTACCGGGCTCCTCCGTTATCTTTTGCCATCTCTTTTGCTAGTGGTGGCCCGGTCTTCTGCGTCGTCTTCTCCCCTCTTCTCTTGTCCCGATGTTGACACGCCGCTGTCTCCAGCTGAAATGCCGCGTGCGCAGCGCGCAACGACTTATAAAGGCATTAGGCGTGGTCACCGGGTGATGTCACCCGGTGACCCCGCCCCCTTATGATGTCGCAGTCCCGGGGCATGATGGGACTGCGACGTCATAAGGGGGCGGGGTCACCTGGGTGACCACGCCTAATGCCTATATAAGTCGTTGCGTGCCGCGCACATGGCATTACAGCGGGAGACAGCGGCGTGTCAACATCGGGACAAGAGAAGAGGGGAGAAGACGACGCAGAAGACCGGGCCACCGCTAGCAAAAGAGATGGCAGAAGATAACGGAGGAGCCCGGTAGAAGACAGAAAGCACCGGAGAGCGCGGAGAAGGCACCGGAGAGCGGGAGAATAGGCCGGAGAGTCGGAAGAGACCCCCAAAGTCGGAAGAAGACCCCCAAAGTCGGAAGAAGAGCCCCGGAGCTGCCTAATAAATTACTTTAAGGCTTCAGTGAGAACTTTGGATTTTGCAGGTTCGAGCCCCATTGACTTCCACTATTCCCGCATATGTGATCTGACAGGCATTATTGCCGGCAATAGCGCTGCTTTTCATTTGCATTAGCTCAGAGTTTCTGAGAGTTGAAGTCTTAATTGGCCTTATTTGAGCGCTATTTTTTGCCACTGCAGGAGAATTTTTCAGCGCTATAGTAAATCACCCCCATAGTGAAATTTTTGCAAAACTTATTCTATCTATTGAATTTCTGTAAAACTATAACAATATGTGGAAAAAGTGAAGCGCTGTGAATACTTCCCAGAGGCACTGTAGATACCTCCTTCTGACTTCACTCTGGAATAGGGTTGCCACCTCATCCCTTTAAACCCGAACACATATTAAATACACAGGTTCTGGGGCTGATATATTGCAGATAAGGCACAAAGCGAGTTTAATTACCACCTTAATCAGCTACAAAACCTGTGTAATTAATATGTGTTGAGGTTTACAGGGATGAGGTGGCATCCCTACCCTGGCACCACGTTTATGAGCCAGAGTCCGGAAAAATACCCAGTATTTCCAGGTAGGGGAATCCTGTGGTCTTCTCAACTTTCTTCAAAGATGCAGTTCTCACCACCTGAGCAGCCAGTCACACAACAATAAAATTCTCATAAAGTGCTGCGCTAAAAATGAAGATGTATATAATGAACAGCGATAAGTCATATAAAGGAATGAAGTGAAAAAAAGGAAAGTCCAAATAAATGTGTAAGTGACAAAAACAGTCCCAAATGGTGCAAATATCACTGGGTCAGAATGATGGAAGCCATAACTCTGATAATAGTTAAAAGCAGCGACACCTCATGTGCTCTGCCACCTGTGGTACAGTAAAACTCTTACCAAACTAAATGGACTCTTTGTGAGTCAAATGCGTTTATGTGTTAGCCTGGTCTCCTGCTCAAGATTAGAAGGCTCCACTTCAGGTTTTGCACCTCTCCCTTTTAGGCAATTTAAGCTCACCTGGAACGCCCATAGTCAGTGCTCTGCAGCCCAGGGAGTGAAGCAATCATGCCTGTTGTAATGGAAGGTTAGTAAAATGATAACACTGTGGGGAGGTTGACAAATGACAAGCAGTAGGTTAGCTAGGATTGCCAAGGTGCAGGAAGAGCTTAAACATTGCTAGGGTTTGTTGAAAATATATTTTCTTCTAAAGCACTGAATGATGGTGCAGTGAGAGTTTGTCTGGGTAGTTGAAGTTGGTGAGGGTGGACAGAGTGTGACATGGATGTGTACCTGTAAATTGCACAAATAAACTCTCCGCTATTTGCCAAGACACTATTGGCTACTACCTGTCCCTAAAAAGGTTTCTCAACCCAAGGAGCATTATACTCTCTACACATTCCCCAATTCACAGAATGGATTGATGTATAGTGGCTGAGTCTGATATGTCAGACCGAAGTTGGCCTGCAATAATACAATTCTGCAGGGTCTCTTGTGAAAAATGCAAAAAAAAAATAATAAAAAAACCTGGGTTCATCTCTATTTAAGGTGTGTGTGTGTGTGTGTGTGTGTGTGTGTGTGTGTGTGTGTGTGTGTGTGTGTTTTCCCCAAAATACTTTTATATTCTTAAAAAAAGCAGCACTGTGTTTATGTTGTGATCAAATGCATGTTCTGCTTTTACCCAGTGCACACTAATGCAGTACATTGATGTCAACTGGGCCTATTGGAAACCATAGCTTTCAGCTTGTCATTGTGTTGACTCTGTATTGAGCAACACAAACCCAGCTATTTGTAGCCTTTGGTGGGGGTGGTGTTGGGTTTTTTTTTTTTTTTTTTTTTTTTTTTTTTGTGATGCCTGGGTGCAGTGGGACTCATTTAACATTCCAAAATGTATATTGGATGTTTTTAGCCTTACAGGTTCTACACCTGGACCTTCAACGACGCTCAAATACTATTGCACATAGGACCAATGAGTTCATGACTGAAAAGCTTGTTGTAAGGAGAGGTGAGCTATTCAGCATGAAAGTCATGTTCAACAGGGCCGTGCAACCTGAAGACAACCTGAAATGGTGGACTCAGACAGGTAATGCATTTGGTAGTATTCAATGCTATAAAAATACAATATGCAAGCTTCTTAAAATCATTGTAATTATGACAGGAGGGCAGAGAAGTACAATAGTCCCGCCCAGGGCTTTTTTTCTCAGACAATAGGTGCAGGAACTCCCCTTTTCTGAGTCACTTGTTTTCTACCCACCTCTGAGCAACGTTCCATCCCCTACCCACCTCCCAGTACCCCCCTCCTTCTTTTTTTTTTTTTTTTTTTTTTTTTTTTTTTTAGATACAGAACCAAGTATCATTTTGTTGTGCTATGGAATTTGGTTTGCCCTTCAGCCAGCAACAATAGATCCCCCCCCCCCAACAATGTACCACCCACAACAAAATCCCCCCCCAGCAACAATAGACTCCCGGCAGCATTAATAGACTCTCTGGCAGCCATCAAAAATAGACCCCCCCCCTCCCCCTAACAGTAAAAGAAAACAAAGGTCTGGTGTGACACCTCCTAATGGTACACAAAAGGGCGACCTCTTGTCTTTTTCTCCCCTAACAGTAGATCTCCTTCAGCAACAATAGACCCCCCCCCCCCCTGCAAAAATAGATCCTGCTCCAGCTAGAATAGATCTGCAAGCAGTGAGCATCAATACCCTGCAGCGCACCCCTTGACAATACATAGTCAGTCCAGGGGGTGCCGGAACTGCGTTCCCGCTGAAAAAAAAGCCCTGTTCTCACCTGCCTAAACTGTAAAACGTGGGGTAATTCTACATGTTTAGAGTTGTCAGAGTTAAAAGCAAATGTCCTGGTTACAAGCGCCTTAGATGTATGAAGATGCATCCTGTATCTTCAAGACCAGAAGAAAAGGGAACTCTCCCTAGCTGGACCCATACAGCAAAAATTACCTGATTGTGTTTTTTTTTACTTTTCCCTTAAATTATAAAATGTTGGCTATCCATACCCTGTAACACATAATCAAGACCAATTGTAAAAGCTGTTTCTGAGCATTGTATAACTGGAAAGCAGGTGGGGGGGTTGGGATAAGGATTGAACATTTGTCAGTCTTTTTCTTGCAGTTTGTGCCTTCGTTATGAAGCTGCACCCTCTTTGTCCTTTTTTACTGTTATAATTGTAAGTATAAATCCCAAATTTTGGGTTGCCCCCAGAAAAGAGCATAATCCAATGGGGACACTATTTCTGGGGGTCCCCAAGGAATACCCTTAAATTACAGGGGTTCCCCTCGCTTCCTGTTTTGTTACAGGAAGTAAAGGGAAATCTCTGCAATGACAGTTGGTGAAAAAAGACAGGGGTTATAACAATCCCTTACTCTAGCCAAAAGGGGGGGGGGGGGTTTGGGGAGAACGCTGATGCAGCTTTCTCTGTTCTGCACAAGGGGATGAAGGGCAATCTGGGGAGATGCACGCCACTAGTACAAACTTCTTAATGTATTTAGGAAAATTTCACACAATCTTGGTGACCTTTTTTGTCATTAAGATAATTGGTATGTCTGGAAACTCTCTTCGCTCACTGTTACCAGCAGACCTGGGAAAGCAAGTGTAGTGGGTGGTTACATTTAGGGGAGGCATCTGAGTGATAAATGGCTCAGATGTAGCAATTGTTGGGGTTCATGGACCAATTTATGCCAGTGGAGGATGCAAGGATGTCCAGTTCCCTGCAGCCTGTAGGTGGCGCTGTCTCCATAGGCCGGGGTTGAACCACCATTGTAAGTCTGTTCCCTTTTTGTCCTCTCGCAGCAGTAGTACAGCGGGGCAGGGAACCTGCTGTGCATGCTGGGAGAGGGAATAAAAGGGGCTGACATCTTCCTCTCGGGGCCCAGGCACCTTCAGCCGGGGTGAGTGCTGGTGGTCTCCGGGCGCCCTCTGCCTGGGGATGGAGCTGCGATTCCACCCCAGACACCTTTTAGTCTGGGGTGAGGTACCTTTGACTGGGTCCTGCAAGGGATGGAGGATTCCTAGGGTGTCCTCCGGTATTGGACACCCGAATCTAGGGCGAGGGGGACCAGAGAAGTGACCTTCCTGGAGATCCAGCACAGCATTGGCTGGTGACGGCGGAGGCCTCTGGTGACCGTCCAGATGATGACTCCCCTGACAGGGGCCGCATCTCAAGAAGGTAGTTCATGGTTGGTGGCAGCGGCCTAAATCCTATTTCACCTGGTCGGTGGCAGCGACCACCCTCACGGTCGGTGGCAGCGATTGTGCGCCAAGCCTGTTTGCGCATACTGAAACGGGAGAGTAATAAGTTTGTGCCTGGACCTTCCTCTTCACTTTGCCTGTTCATTGTCTAACCAGTCTGCTCGCAAAGGACTATTTATTGCTTTAAAAGAATAAATAGGTGTTGGACTTTCAATGGTGCGGAACTTGGCTTTCTGGGAGTTAAAGGATCATCCTCCAAAGGGAGCCTTGGCTCTGGACAGGAGCACAGACCCGAGGGTAATTGGGTATAGCTCACACCTCTACACACTAGAGGATGTGAGCTGGTGGTGCGTCACTCCTCCCTGGTCCCCTAGACGAGAGACATTGACATTGACAGAGGAGTGAGGTGAGGTTGCTACACAAGGCTGTGCACACCAGCGTCCCATGCATCTCCTGCAGGGCTCTATGGAGAGACCATCCAAGAATGGGCTGGTAGCATGAGTCACAGGCCCCTCCTTTTGCCGTGCTTAGCGGGTTGTCATGTGTTTTGAGGGTATCTCCCTCTAAGTGTGTGGGGTGTCTTTTCTTGTCCCTTTGCAGCATGTATTTGATCAGAATTACTGTTTTGTAATTGTTACAGGCCACTCAAGTTCCAAAATAATACTTCGCTCCAGCAATGAAGAATCTTGGCATGCTACCTCCGAAACCAACATTGACCACTCCATGGTAATCGCTATCAAGTCACCGGCTGACGCAGCTATTGGCCGTTACCTTGTGGGTTTTCAGAGCAAGAGTGGACAGAGTAATGTATTCCACAGCTGTGGGGCGTACATACTGCTTTTCAACCCCTGGTGTGCAGGTATTATGTGCAAAATGCATACATCTAGTTTAATTTCTCTACTAAAATGTGTAATTCCCTGGATTATTTACGCAGTTCTCTTTTCTATGCAAACTATTTGGCAGGATGTAAGAGTGAGAAAGTGTCAGAACATCCGAATCGAGAAAGTCGCACAACCAAAAGTTCACAAATCTACTCATTGTGTTAGTACAACAGGAGACCTAATAATTAAAGTGTTTTCTACACTTCATGCATGAAATATGAACAAAGCTTATCCCTCTATAATCTGAACTTGGCACAATTTAAGAGCACTAAGCCCTCGTTCACATTGAACGTGGTTTTGAAATCGCACGATTTCAGTGCAGCTTCGTGCACAGATGTTTATTGAAGCCGCGGCAAAAAAATAGTACAGGAACTGCTTTTGCAAATTGGTGCCGCAATGTCAATGTTGTGCCATTACCTGAAATGGGCTGTGGCTTGTCAAATCGCTCCAATGTGAACTAGGGCTCAGTGTCATTTCTGCCTGCTGTTCCTCTCTCGGCATGAATCGCTTCTGACAAGTTTTCCTGACACCAAGAGGAAAAAGGTGATGGAGCCTGTGATTGACAGCTTCAGCTCTGGGTTTTGGAGAGTGTCCCTTCCATCAGCTCCCGGAGTTCTCCTCGCTAAACTCTGCATAGTGTAATTTTGGTCTTCTTTCCCCCATAATTGTGCATTGTTGCAGCCATATAGGGAGCTGGGAGAAAAGATATGGGGGTTATTTGCGAAAGGCAAGTGCAGTCACTATAAATCTGAGGGGAAGCTCTACTGATTTTTATCATCCAATCATGTGCTATATCCTTTCTTTTCCTGCTCTGCTAGATCTGGCCTTGTCAAACTGTGTAGTAGGGTCTCGGTCTCCACTTTTTCAGAGATTCAACCTTCAGTTTATCGTAAAAGTTCATCCTTTTAGTAGCCTGTTTGAAAGAGGCCAAAAACACTTGATAAATTTTCTTTTTAATTCAGTCATAATTATTTTTTGCCATGGCATTTAGACCTGGAACATTAAGTTAAAAGGTTTCACTCTACTGCAAAGTATGTTATTGCTGAATTGCATGTCTTAAATATTGCTTTCCTTGCCTCCATTAGATGACCCAGTGTACATGGAGGATGATGCTGCAAGGAAGGAGTATGTTCTCAATGAGACTGGAACCATTTTTGTGGGAAGTGCAAGTGAAAACCCTCCACAGAGACCCTGGGATTTTGGCCAGGTAACTTTATTTATATTAGAGGCCTAAAATATTGGTTTTATGAGCGGTTTACAAGAACCCATGAAACACTGACTAACCTGTGTTTCAAAACCTGACTTTCACTTGTGACAGATGAACAAAAATCAGGCTGTCATATTTCCTTGGTGGGTGTAAGATCTTTAGTTCATCAAAAGGGCTTCATATATTTGTCTGCTTTTTGGACCTGGTGAGAAAATGGGTGGTGGTCCATGGTATGGCTTGTCATACTTTTACTGCCCCTTGCCATGCATGTGTATAAGCCAATCCATACTTGATGCTCGCAGGCATTTACAAACTTGTTTATAATCCTGTGTAAATTGCTGGTTATTTTTATAGATGTCACAAAAGTATGTGCCATATATGCAGATGCTTTATGATTGAGAGCACCCTGAAGGGGGGGGGGGCGTGAAGTACTCCTGTTCTGCGTAAGACAAACTGCTTCTTAAAATGGAAGAGAAGTCCAGTCAATTCGATTCAATAGCCTGCAAAAAAAAAAGCTAAGGCCATTGAAATCCAAGTACAATGGGGTGATTTAATAACACTGAACTTTTCATGGTGTGAATGGATGCCCTTGGGATTGATAGAGGCAATCGGCATTATCAGGTGGAGAAATTGACAATAGCAGCCAAGTATGGGTTAACTTTGATATGTCCACTTTCAAATTAAGCATACTTGCCCTACCTGCTGGCCTCCTGATATCAAGTGATCTCCCCTGCACCAGATGCACATTTAGCTGAATCTGGCAGATGTAGCCTACTGAATGGTTTAGGGCCCATGTTAGGATTTGGCTGTAATTGCAGGGTGCTTTTGACCTATGTAGCGCCCCCTGGTCTAAAGGCAGGATAATGCCTCCAGAGGGTGAGCTGGCTGAGTCCATGGCTATAATTTAGGTGTTTTGAACAGGAATTGGGTGCCAGTGTACTGTGAGCTCTTAGAGGTAATTCATAACTGCTACACTTGTACATTACTTGGCATGTATGTGTAGCGCCCTGGGGTTTAGTCAGGAAGCTATTAACAAATTTACTTGTCAGGAGTAAATTGACCCTGGTCAATTGCTAGTGATCCATTGATTTCTCCCCAAGTTTTGCCCTGTTGCACTTTTTCTTCTACCGCTAGGTACTTGGTGGTACTAGATGTGAGAAGTGCAACCTAAGGTCAGGTTATGGGGTAGCCAATGTGCAAGGGTTTTCTTGAATCACTTGGCCTGTAGAACCTATATATTTGGGTGAGGTCAGGTGTTCTGTGCCACCTGGACGGCTATCTGGGTGGACATGTGTTGTATGCCCCAGGCTGCTAGGCCAGAGATTGGGGGCATCTGGCTGCCAGGCTGTGTGAGGGCCTATACAGAAGTAATAGGGCAGCACAGGGTTGGGATTGCGGCTTGCAGTCCAACCATAAGCGATGGTTCTGCTAGCCAGAGAACCTGTCAGTGGTTGGAGGTGGAAGGGACAGTGATACCGTTGCATACAGTGATCAGTTTTAAAATGGAATGAATTGATATAAAAACTTTTCAAACAGAATGGGGGAAACTTTTTATTTAGTGTTTGTTTTTTTCAGTTTGAAAAAGGAATTTTGGAAATCTGCTTACAAATGCTGGACTCTAGTAATGAGTACAGAAGAAGTGCTGCTAAAGATGTCTCTCGCAGAGGAGACCCAGCCTATGTATCAAGAATACTAAGTGCTATGGTGAGTACACTGGAAGGGCCTAGCCATACCCATAGGAACTGTACTGCTGCTAGTAGACCCTAAAGCATGGGTACTCAACCTGTGGCCCTCCAGCTGTTTCCAAACTACAAGTCCCATCATGTCTCTTGCCTTGCCAATAAAGACAAAGCAGGAAGCGCCACCTGAGTAGTATTGAAATGATACAAAAAAGGTCACTGCCCCACCTATAACTGGCAGGGCTGGTGCAAGGATTTTTGACACCCTAGGCGAAGCCACATTTTTAATGACTACTACTATTTTGCATGCAACAGTCTCACCTGTGCTCATCACATACCATCAAATACAGTCTCACCAGGCTGTGCACATCAATGCATCTTCACAGGGCAGGGGGGCTCGGTACATATTTGGTGTGTGTGTGTCATAATAGAGTGGCTGGTGCGCAAACAAAATGAACTTGTGAAATAAACCCATCAAATGCTGCCACTGTAAACCCCCCCCCCCCCTGTCTGCCGGGCACCTACCCTATCTCGTGGGGCAGCAGGTAACGGCAAGCGGTGTCTTCTCCTGTCCTGATAGGCATCCAATCACAGCGCCTGACGTTTCAGGTGATGGGTAACAGGCAGAGAGGCGATTCAGTGTTAGAACAGCGAATGAATATTCGTTCTAACACAGCTGGGTTAACTGCGAGCGCCAAGCATGGTGCTTGCAGGTCACCGTTTTTGCCGCCTTTTATGGAGCCTATGGCTCAGGTGCTTCAAAAAGGCCCCCCCATGCTGTAATTCAGGTGCCCAAAAAAGGGCTGGGCGCCTCAATAGTTGTGTCAGCGGCAGCCATGGATAGATTCATGCATTGTATGAATCTCAGTCATAGAGGGGGCGGATGCACTGAATGATGCGAGCGAGGAACAGACAAAGGGTCACGTCGTCGGTCAGATACAAGTTTGCTGAGCCCAAGACCATTGTTATTCACTTGGTGTGGTGAGTAATAACTGTTTTATTTATAATAGAAGCAACAGTTTTTACACACCAAGGGAAGAACGGTCATGGGCTCAGCAAACTTGTGACCGACGTGACCCTGTGCTTGCTGCCTGTTCCTCTTTTGCATGCACCAATATAAAACTCTGCTTTACCTGCCTGTCAATTCATGCCTCTTCAAGCCCAGGCTTCACCTGTTCCCAAGCCTGGAGAGCCGCTGCCTGTATCCCATGATTTACTCCGCTCCAGTGACAGTGAGGAGAGTGATCTTTGGGGGGGGGGGGGCTGCTGGACTTGGACACATGTCAGAACGCTCCCCGCTCTGAGGGAGAATGGCTGAGGGGACATGTCATGTCAGTGACTGTGTCAGAGCGGAGAGTGGCCTGGGGGTGGGGGTTGGTTGTGGTGCTGTGTGGACACATTTCAGAGCAGAGAGCAGATTGGGGCGGAGGATATTGTGCTGGACACATGTCAGAAAGTAGACCCACTTATGGGGGGGGGCTGCTGGACACATGTCAGAGCGGCTGCCTGGTGGACTATAGTTGCAAAGTCTGCTCTGGACAGTAGGATAACCAGCGGCCAGGCGCCCTAGGCAGTAATGCGCCCTAGGCGGATGCCTATTCCGCCTAGTGGTAGCGCCGGCCCTGATAACTGGTCCTCGCAGCAAGGAGCGCTGGAAGGGCAAAAGCATGTCAAAGAATTTCCAAGCTCAACTTACCGACCAACCGGATTAACCTGTTAAACAGGGGTTTAGTTGCACGCATTTGCATGCATAAGCTGGGGGGGGGGGGGGGGTGTGCTTCGGTCCATCTTCTCCTTAGAAGGAGCTGTAGCCTATCCACTAATGACTCTGCCTGTGTATCATGCCCTGCGGTCCTCTGTTGGCCTGTTTTCACTTCATGTTGCCCATGAATACATGTGATAACTTGTAGGGCTTCGATTTGTGCATGATTAGTGTCTTGCGCCAGTTGCCTCCATTTCTTTTGGTCCATGTAATGCAAAGACACCTGGAAACATATTGGGTGTGTATAAATTTAGAATTTATTTTTTATTTTTTTTCACTCTTAGGTTAACAGTCCAGATGACAATGGAGTTATTGTTGGAAATTGGAGTGGGGATTATAGTGGAGGAGAAGAACCCACAAGATGGAATGGAAGCGCTTACATTCTACGTAAATGGAATGAAAGTGGACCTGTCAGATATGGACAATGCTGGGTGTATGCAGGAGTCCTCTGCACTGGTTTGTACATGTTTGGGCTTTTTAACACAAGTCTGCATTAATAATCTGCACATCAGTTCTGGTGTAATTGGCATACTCGTCTCAATTTGTGCCTGTTGGCGATCCTGGCATTTGAACAAAAACACTGCTTTTTGGTCTTCCATAATGTTGACCTTCATAACATGTTGCACCCATAATTGGTGTAACCATAGGCGTGCCCACAGGGTGTGCCGGGGCACATCCTAATCACCCTGTGTGGAGCAAATTCCTGCTGTTTAGACCCCTGATATTTCACCAAGGCCCTATACTGGGGCTTACAAAAATGTAAAAAAAATATAAAAACTACTGACGCCAATCTCTGCCTTACTGACGCTGTGTGTGTGTGTATATTTTATACGCGCACACACAAATGTTTGAGATTTGGGGTGCACATCCTAATGCAATAGGCTGTGCACACCTATTGGTGTAACATATGACTGCACCCACCTCCTCCCCTGATCTCTGCTGTGTCAGCTAGTGGGGGAGCTCTTCTCCCGGTAGCTGTCGCGCTTTTTTTTTTTTCTTTTTAACTTTGTGCAGGGCTCCGCCCACCCAGGCCTGTCTTATTCAGAGCTCAGAATTGAAATAAGGTGGGTGTCAAAAAAGCCATGATATGTATTGAGAGGTGTGTGTGTGTCCGTCCCACTAACACACTTTCTACTTGGTATGTACATGTTTATCTGGATTGATTTGTGTTTTCTTAGAAATTAAACTGGCTATTTTACATGTTTTTCTTAGTGCTCAGATGTCTTGGAATCCCTACACGTACAATTTCAAACTTTGCTTCTGCTCATGACACTGATGGAAATCTCATTGTTGATCGGTACTTTGATGAGAATGGCAGAGAATTGCCTTATACAGCAGACAGTATATGGTAAGGTGGGATCTTTGTGTACTGTGCTCTGGAAATAGCACTAACAGAATGGGTTTTAGTTGGAATACAACATAACTTAATGTTGTGTAATGGCTCTGTACAAATTTCTTAGTCACAATGCATAATGACTGCATGAATTTGAGGATGAGGGAATTCCTTAACTACATGTAACTAATGTAAACCTTGATTCAGGATCAAATAAAGGTGGTTCAATCCCCCCCAATTTTTGGTTTGTCCCTAGAAAAGTAATTGAGGGGAAACCTTCCTATGGGGACAGTAGTTCTGGTGACCTGGGGGACCCTAAGATTTCCTTTCACTTCCTGTGTTGGCTATGGCACAGGAAGCAAGGTAAGTCACCCCAATGGGAGACAGAAGGTAAAAATAAACCTTACAGGCGGTGAGCGATCTGACCTGTTGAAACATTTGATATCTTTCTATCTAGTCCTGAAACTTGCATACCTCTGCCACACAGCAAAGCAATTCTCCTGTCAGAGGGCCACACAAGGATCAAAATTCAAGTAAACTTACACCGTAAAATTGGCACACAGTAAAACATGTTGGGCATACATTTAACCCAGTTTTTTTTTTTTTTTTTTTTTTATATGCCTGATGCACATAGCCACATGTCCTAACATAGGACTACATTTAAATTCTGTAGGCTTGTAACAGCATTTAATGTCTGTGCATGAGGCCAAACAATAACTAGGGGCTTGCCAACAAAGCAGGCTACCTAAAAAGGGTAAGTGCAAGATGTAAACATGAATCTTTACTGATCCAATTCATCTTTGCCTGCTTTTTGTGATTTTCTTATGGAGGGCAAATATTTAAAAAATGCTAAATTCCATTTAACAGGAACTTCCATGTGTGGGATGAAGGTTGGTTTGTCAGAAAAGATATTGGATCCAAATATGATGGATGGCAAGTTGTGGACTCAACTCCACAAGAAAAAAGCGCAGGTGGGGAAACAATAAATAAAATTTCTTGAGAACAATCAGGTGACGTTTTACTTTTAGTTGTAAAGGGCTAGAGCCTCTGTAAAGGTCAATTCTGTAAAATGACTATATACTCTATACTATATGGCTCTAAACCTTCTCTCCTTGGGTCTCCTGCCAGTGCTTTGGCTCCTCCATGTGCCCCTTTAGCATGTCGCTTCCTATGAGGGCACACCTGTGGGGGGCTTGATGCCAAGCTGGGCTGTGTCACTTCACAGTGCAGCTCAGCCCCACCCTCGTGCTCTCTGCTCACAGGATTGGATTGGCAGCAGGAGCATGGTTTCTGTGGATAGAGCTGCTGCAACAGGCACAGCAAGATTTGACTTTAGTAGGTAATACAGCGGAGGGGATGTAACTGCTGGGAATGCCTTAAGGTAAAAATGTTCAGGCTTTAGAACCCCTTTAAATATTTTGGTAAGAGCTTTGCCTTCCTGTTCTAATGGAAATTTCCACCAGTGACAGGTATGTGATAGCAACTTGGTGATGCAAATGACAGATGTTGTAATAAAATGCATTATTCAAAATATCAATGTAAATTTTGAGAATTCCAAGTCCATAAGAGAATCCGTACACTTAAAGGGTGTGACAAATGGAAATGGTATTCAACTCCGTGGCTACCAGTGTTCAAGGGAAAAACGGTAAAGTGTTCCATCCATGAGTGGCCTCTTACCAGATCTGATGGATCCCTATTACAGATGTAGTGGGTGGTTACATTTAGAGGGAAGCATGTGAGTGGTAGCAGGCTCCGATGTACCAATTGTTAGGTCTCATTGACCATTTCTATCCCTGGGAGATAGTACTGGTGGATAAGTTCACTGGGGCCTATAGGTGGCGCTGTTGCAGTGGGTCCCGGGTTGAACTGCAGTACGAGGTTGTGCCCTTTTTGTCCCCTCTCAGCAGCAGGGCGAGGAACCTGCTGTGCCTGTCGAGAGGATATAAAAGGGGGGCGGCCATCTTCCAGAGGGGTCATCTGTTCCGCACTCGGGCACCTTAAGCCTGGGTGTGTCGCCTCCAGGTGGTCTCTGGGTGCTCTAGGCCCAGAGACGGAGCTGCTGTTCCATCCCAGACACCTTCAGTCTGGGGTGAGGTACTTTGTGAGAGGCTTGGGGCCCAGTACCTTCGACTGGGTCCCACAAGGGATAAAGGGCTCCTAGGGTGTTCCTGGAAGTGGGTGCCCGAATCTAGGATGAGAAGGCCAGGGAGGTGACCTTTCCTGAAGACCCGGCGCAGTATCGCTGGTGATGGTGGGGCCTCTGGTAACTCCGGATGGATGTCCTTTCCCTGACATGGGCCGATGCTTTTTAGAAGGTAATCCACGTTCTCATGGTCTGTGACAGAGACCCCTCATGGTCGGTGGTGGCGACCGTGCACCAAGCCTGTTAGTGCTGTTCAGAGCAGGAGAAACCCAAATTTAAGTTTGTGCCTGGACCTTCTCCCACCTTATCTGACCTGTTTTGTCTCAACCAGTCTGCTCTAAAAGACTGTTTATTGTGCAAGAAGGAATAAACAAGTGTTGGACCTTTCAGTTGGTGTGGACAGTTGCTTATTGGGGAAAGGTAAAGACTTGTTCTGATTACTGCAGAAACAAGGTCGGCACTGGAGGTGTTTTTTACACCAGTCGCAAGCAGGCCCGAGAAACTAACACCGCTCAACCTCCCTATTCAGAAGGGTACGGGCTTGTGGTTCGGTGTGCCTCATTCTTTCCCTGCGGAGGAGCCAAGCAGAAGAAAAGCGGGTAAAGTCTCGGGTTGGTGCACTACAGAGATAAAGGGAGCTATGGTGGAATGATCGCAGGTGTGGAGATTTCAAACCGTGTCTTAAAACACTTACAGGGAGCAGCTCTGTGTTCAAAGATCATCATATATGAAAAGGGAGAAGCCTCAGCCAATTTTCTTTTTAAAATGTATGATTGACTTGTATAAAGGTTAAAAAAATCCAGCATGAATGATTATGCAAAAATTTTTATGTATATTTTTTTTTTCTTTTTAAATTGGCTGATTTACACTGAGGCTAGGGTAATTTCCAGGTATCGCGAGCTCCGGCGCTGTGAATGGCAGGAGCCGCAATGGCATGCATACAGTAACAGCACATTAGCTAAAAGCAACGGCATGAACAAGCCATTGCTTCAGTGCCGCTGACGTCGGCACATGCTGATACAGAGATCTCCAACTGTGCAGGTTTAGGAGATGTCTGGGGTAGCTACAGGTAAGCTTTATTATAGGCTTGCCTGCACTAAAGTGGATTGTAAGGATTTACAACCACTTTTAATTGGTAAAGTGACCATCCAAAACAATTTGACGACTGAATTCCTCCATTAATTGAAGACCCTCTAACCATTCTGTGTACCTACTATTCTAGGTTCATACCGCTTGGGACCATGCTCTGTGAATGCTGTTAAGGAAGGTGATGTTGACAAGCCATACGATGCTCCTTTTACATTTTGTGAAGTGAATGGCGATCTAGTAGACTGGTTGGTTTACTCTAATGAGCGAAGAAGAATAAACACACAAACTAGTGCAATTGGAAAATTTATCAGCACCAAGGCCGTTGGTTCCAGCAGCCGTGTCGACATAACCAACAACTATAAATATACCGAAGGTATAATATATATATATAATATATATATATTTTTTTTTTTTTGTCCTTTCATCGAGGGAGCAGTGATAGTCCAGAGTTTCACAGGCTGGAAGAAGCTTTCAGGGCTTGGGGAGGGAGATGAAAATCAGCCTCAGATTCCAGCCAGTACTTGGAGAGGAGTGCCCAGGGATGGTGGTAGTCTAAAGCACTGGACTGCAGAGCTCTCTTCAAAGGAGGGATCCAGATCCTGAGGGACTGCTTCCTTCAGGTAGCCCATGGACTATGCAGCTGTTTAGAAGCCTCAGAGGTATTGGCTGAGGGCCTGGGTCTGTATGGCTTAGCTTGCAGGACCTCACCACAAGGGGTCTGGAGAAGGGATGTCCCGCTCTGGCTAAAAATGGCTTAACCACCTATTTTCACCACCCTCCCAAGTCACTGATTTAAATAGGGTCTGCACATGCATGAGAAATGGGTATTTTGCACATGGTTTTTATAGCCCAACTGCCTTTGGCACTTAAGATTGAGGCATGACTTTTTTTTTTTTTTTTTTTTTTGCCTAACCGTTTTTGTACTCTAAAATTGAGAAACTGCCATCTCAATTGGGTGCCATGGTAAGGACAAGTTGGCTAGGGTAAAACTGCTAAATCGGAGCAAAGGTTTTTCTACTGATGAAGCTGCAGCAGTCCAATGCATGTTTGAGCTTTGTTTCCAACCATTGGTAACAGTTTTTTAACTGGTACTTGCTCCCATCCATGGACTATTGCAGGCCATGTCCCTGCAGAAGGCTGTTGTGTATATTTTATGCATAGGACTTGCACATGTTTGCAATGGCATCACCATATACATGCATGCACAGCCATTCATTCAATAAGCTTCATTCCCTGTGTGCAATGCCAATGAGTGCTGAAGCACCACTGGTAAACTTGTGGAGATTATATAATCTATATATAAATTATATATTTTTTTTCACACTTTGGAATAGGAGTCTTGGGCCTGTTTTGAGGTTCAGCAAAAAAAAAAAGTTGTACTGTGTTGGCAACCCTGGCCACTGGTCCACATGATTTAGTACTGATCTAGGCTTCACCTTTCTTTCCTCCTCAACAGACCATTTGTGGCACAAATGTATGGTCTAGTGTATAAATCCCAGCTTTTTCTGCACCTGGGAGCCACAAGTGGCACGTAGAGCTGGTCCTAGAGAAAAGGCAGTACACAACCTAATTTAGGTAAATGCCAATATTTTGCATGTGTTTTTCATATGATCTAGTAAAAAAATCTGCAGTTGGAATACCCAGTGTGTGCCCGTGTAAATGGCAATGGAACACCTGTACAGCCATTTGCTCCCATGGTTGGATGCCACCAGACAAATCTTTGCTAAGTGAGAAATACCTTAAATCGGTTCATTGCAATTTTCTGTTTTTAATTTTATTTTATTTTTTCAGGAAGCGCAAAAGAGAGGGAAATTTTCAATAAGTCAGAGTCCATCTGTTCCTCTATGCTGTCCAGAAATACGAATGATGCTATTATTTCACTCGTGGCCCTCTCGGTCAATGACACGGAGCCAGTGGCAAAACCAGATTTTGAGGTTGTTTTGACACACGATGAACCCCAGTTTGGGCAGAAGGTCACTTTCACACTGATACTGAAAAGCATAAGTTCTGTCAAGATAAGTCTACAGCTCAAGATGACTGCTACTGCAATTATATATACGAATACCCAAGTGAAGGAGATCCTAAGGGAAGCCCAATCTGTAACCCTGGAACCTAAAGAAGGTATGCTTGCAGATACATATTTTATTGAAGGAGAAGCCCATCCAAAAGTAACGTTTTAAATGTGTTGGGCCCCTAACTTGTCTTGGATACTCCACTAACTAATTCCTCGCCATGTTTCTCAAGCCGGCTCCCGTCTGCTTTTTTTTGGATGGTCTTTTTCTCATTTTATATTTGTGGAAACCCTACATGACTACAGTAGGGGTCCAGACTTTGCAACCCACGGGCAATGACCTAAATGGGTCATTTAAGGAAATTTGAAACTCGCGCCTGTCCAGCTCTCTAACCATTCAACTTGTAGTAAATGGTAACTTTGGGTGGAATGACCCTTTAAGCAGGGGTTGTGACTGTTGCTGAATTTACATGAAGGCAAGCTTATGCTGAAATTTGGAGGCAGAGTTTTGACCTCCCTGGGGAAATTTTGTTTTCCTGGCAGTCATGCTAATTCTCAAATCCTTAAGTAGCAGACTGTAACAAATGTCCAGAAAGTGAGGTCGCCATTTTGTATTTGTTCTATGCATGTGACTCGTATATTAATGATTTGGGTTGGCATGACACCCAAGAAACTAACATTTTCAGAAGTAAAAGGTTGGCACTGGAACATCCATGTCTTCAAGCACAATTTTGCTTTTTGGGTGGACAAGCCTGAGCAGTTATCTAATCATTAAAAATTTGCTTTAATTGCCCACAAACATGTTAGTTTTACACCTACCCTGATCTGTTTGCTGGGGTGCATCTCGATGAGAAAGGCAATGTGAGGGCTAGCTATACTGATATTGCATTTAATTTCTCATTGCACAGTTTATAAAAAGCTGCACGGATGTGTTAACCTGGTTTCTTCAAACATGCATGGGACAAACCTAGATTTACAAAGGGCTGACTCAATGGACCACTTGGTCTTTCTGCCATCACTTAAACCCCCCCTCTTTCACACTGGCTTTCCTATCAGGACCCCTGTCAGTTTTTCAGGTGGACCTGACCGGATGCTCCATTCCCTCCTATGGAGTGGAGGATGTCAGCGGTGACTGGTTTGCTATCCGATCTGTGAAATCCAGACGGATGGTGACCCTAGTTTCCATCTGGCAGTTCAGATGAACTGACAAGCGGCCCATTTTCATCCAATCTCCCTATTTTACACTTACATTTGAGAGGTGGTAAAAATCGGATGGTTGAACTGCTGCCATGGCAACTGGAGAAGATTATACAACTGTTGCAGGCACTGTTAAAAAAAAACTCTCGCTTGCATCAGTACTGAAAATTGACATGCCTTCCGGGCATGCATCCCTGAACGCATAGGGCCCTTAACACAAGTACTACTTGGTACAGTGTTTAGCCCCTTCCATTCGCGGTGTATTTCAGCCTGCCATAGGCTGCGGGTAGGGGGATGGATGTTGCACCTGTGCCCCCTGGGAAATTGCACACAAGGGCTAGAATCCCCCCTTTGTGAGGGGAATTTAAAAGTGATTATGGTCATCATTATCAATGCGTGCCCTCCCCCAAGCACTTATTCCTCCAAAAAAAAAAACCCGGTACAAGAGTAATATGTGCAAAAGTGGTTTACCGCCTACTGTGGATCTGACTGTCCTGCATTAACTTAATAAATGGTGGAGGATACATTTTTGTCTTTAGGGACCCAGCTGTAAGTGGTTGGATTCCCTCACTATTTTGTCTGGCCCTGTGTTTGATCAAATCTAGCCACTGCTACAGTTTCTTTAATTATAGCCATTTGCCCCATGTGTTTTATAACATTAAACTTCAGTTGTGATGGTCTGCTGGAAGATTCCTGGCTTATCGGTCACATGTCTGTCAGATATACATAGGACACAGTGCTAGATTGTGAAACTTGTGTTTAAGGCCAGCCATACAGAGTGAATTTCTCAGACAGTGTTAATGTGGGAATCATTCTTGCCAGGCCCTTTTCTTCTAGCGGGGAGGAAAGCTGTCCCTGCCAGGAGATTACAGATTATTGCTAGTAGCTGCTATAGCAGCTACTATCGCTAATCATAGGTAAAACCTGGCTTGCTGGTTGTAGCAAGTTGATTGCTTAACTTGGTACATTCAGCCTGCCCACAAAGTTTAAATCTCAGCCTTGCTCTTGAAGGACAATGTAGATTGTGTAGAAATGGAACTGTTTTATCGAGGACACATGGCTTGGTGTTAAATGCATATTCTCTTATGAGAAGATTCAACATGAATAGTGATCTGAAGGCAGGATCTCTTTAAATCAAACACTCTAACCAGGGTACAATGAGATTATGATGCACCCTAAAAAAGCAGTCATTGAGTAGGTGTGTGTTTATCCAGTCATTCAAGAAAATGGATGTACTCTTTAGGTATCTCTTCTGTAGAATGCATTAAATCTGTCTGTCTCATTATTAGAGAAGAAAATTCCCTTTTCAATATCGTATGCTCAGTATGAAGCTGCCATAACCACAGATAATATGATCAAAGCTATCGTGCTGTGTGAAGATGAGACGGGAGGTAAACTACTGGTGGATTCAGTGATGAAGCTGAGGTCCCAACCCATCGTGATAAAGGTATAATAACCAAACCCTCCTGTCTAAGGGTCAGTCCACACAAAAAATTGTGGGGGCTTTTTCTCTTCCTCCCCTACTAATGTCGTCTTATTCCCAGAGGCAAGATGTGTGCTCTTGAATTACCTGGTCTATGAACACACACTAATTATATATAATCTCTATCAATATTTGAGAATTAATCTGGCTTGGAGGGAATGCTCCAAGGTGAGGCACACCCAGCATCCAACACCCAAGAGCTGGACCATGCAGGACATCTTAGATTCTGTAAAAATAGAGGAAACCATGAGTGACTCAGACAAGCACATTGTATCTAATAAATTGGATCCATTTTTGGGTGGAATAACCCTTTTATCCCTTTTTTTTTTTTTTTTTTTTTTTTTTAACAGACAACAGGTGAAGCACGTGTGAGTCAGCCTCTCCAGATGGATATTATTTTCACCAATCCCATTTCCCAGGATATTGACAATGCCGTTCTGACAGTAGAAGGCAGTGGGCTAGTAAAAGAGCCAATCCATATTGAGTAAGTGTGAAATATGATCCTGCAGAACATACACAGACTAAAGGGGAAGTGTCCATTATCAATCGTATATCCATTAGATATAGGATCTCTCAACATTCCTATTAAAAGTGTTTTAAATATAGCTATATAGTCTAATGGTCACTAGCATGTGTGTTTAGGGAAGGAATATTGACTGGGTATATTTGTGTGGGTGTGGTTATGTCTGAAGTCGTATAAGATCTCCTAAGGCTTTGGCTGCTTATATGGAGTGTGCAAGGGTATCTGTTGGATAAGCCAATCCATTGATACATTGAAGCCATTCTGAGATACTTGGGGGGGGGGGTGTTTGCTTTTCCACTGTTGGGGTACACATTTTGTCAAGGATCTGTTATATGGCGATTGGGATGTGTGCTGGGGTGTATCCTGGAGAGTAAGTAGTTATTTTGGAGATGAGGTGGTATACTTATTTGCAGTAGGGCTGTATCAGCAGACAGTCCCACCAGATGTGGAGTAGAACCCTGAGCCTTGTTACAACTCCAACACGTGGAGAAACATTTGGGGTGATATTTGTGGAGTTTGTCTGGGGTCCTGTACCATCTGGAGTAGCTCTTAAATCAGTTTTCTTGTGTAGAAACGTTTGATCCTTTATGGATATGTGTAAATATGTTCCCAGTCCTCTACTGATGGGTCTATTGCTAGTTCCCCTTTCTCAGCGTTTGCTGATTTGTATTAATTTTAGGATCGCAGTTTACAAACATGTGAATAGATATTATGTCAAATGTCTTTGCTCTAGAGTGCTTTGAAAGGGTGTGATCTCTACTCCAAATGGAGAACGGTTTGGAGCTGTTCAGGAAATGCCTAATCTGTAGTCTTTTGAAGAAAAGGGATAGTTAGTTGGTGATTTGAGATGAGAGCATAAAATTGTAAGTTTGCCTTTGCCAAAAAAAATTCTCCCCGGATAGATATATCATGGTTTGTAGTGCGTACAATGATTGGGGGGGGGGGGGGGGAGAATTCTGGATTGGGCCATTGGGGGAGGAAGTGTGTGTGTGTGTGTACTGCCCTAAAATGCTCCATGGTAGATGGCGAATTTGTATATTGGGAGAATACCAATTAGTTTAACCTAGTCATTAGGGATGAGCTTGGAGTTCGAGTCGAACTCATGTTCGACTCGAACATTGCCCGTTCGCCGAACAGCGAACAAATTGGGGTGTTCGCGGCAAATTCGAAAAATCTATGGGAGAAATCTAAAGTGTTAATTATAAAGGCTAATATGCAAGTTATTGTCCTAAAGTGTTTGGGGACTGGGGTCCTGCCCCAGGGGACATGTATCAATGCAAAAAAGTTTTAAAAACGGCCGTTTTTTCGGGAGCAGTGATTTTAATAATGCTTAAAATGAAAAAATAAAAGTGAAATATTCCTTTAAATTTCGTACCTGGGGGGTGTGTATGATATGCATGTGAAGTGGCGCATGTTTCCCGTGCTTAGAACTGTCCCTGCAAAAAATGTCATTTTTGAAAGAAAAAAAGTCTTTTAAAACTGACTCGCGGCTATTAATGAATTTTCGGCTCCCGGCAATGCATACAAAAGTCATTGATGGGGGGGGGGGGGGAAGCGTGGGTGTTCCCCAGAATTCAATTACCAGGCCCTTCAGGTCTGGAATGGATATTAAGGGGAACCCCGCCGCAAATTAAAAAAAAATTGACGTGGGGTTCCCCCAAATATCCATTCCAGGCCCTTCAGATCTGGCATGGATTTTAAGGGGAACTCCACCCCAAATTTTTTTAAAAAATGGCGTGGAGTCCCCCTAAAAATCCATACCAGACCCCTTATCCGAGCACGCAACCTGGCCGGCCGCAGGGGAAAAGGGGGGGAGGCCGAGAGAGCGGCCCCCCTCCCTCCTGAACCGTACCAAGCCACAGGCCCTCAACATGGGGAGGATGTCCCCATGTTGATGGGGACAAGGGCCTCATCCCCACAACCCTTGCCCGGTGGTTGTGGGGGTCTGCGGGCGGGGGGGCTTATCGGAATCTGGAAGACCCCTTCAACAAAGGGGACCCCCAGATCCCAGATGTGAATTGGTAAGGGGTACGTTGTACCCCCTACCATTTCACGAAGAAAGCGTAAAAAAAAAGTTTAAAAAAACACACAAACACCTTGAAAAAGTCCTTTATTGAAAGAAAAAAAAAACATTCCAGCGGTGAAATCCAGTGTCCCGCGGCGATCCCGATGTCCAGCGCTGTCCTTCATTGGTTGTGCCTGAGCGGACCTGATGGGGAACTCCCTCTCAGTATTTTAAATGTATAGACCCGCCCCTTCTAAAGTTCCCCATCAGGTCCGCTCCCTCGGTATGTCTGACCCGCCTACGTCATTGGCTTGAGCGGGGAACTTCCTTCACTGTGTAATTTAAATTTACATAGTGAAGGAAGTTCCCCGCTAAAAAGCCAATGACGTAGGCGGGTCCGACATACCGAGGGAGCGGACCTGATGGGGAACTTTAGAAGGGGCGGGTCTATACATTTAAAATACTGAGAGGGAGTTCCCCATCAGGTCCGCTCAGGCACAACCAATGAAGGACAGCGCTGGACATCGGGATCGCCGCGGGACACTGGATTTCACCGCTGGAATGTTTTTTTTTTATTTTAAAGGACTTTTTCAAGGTGTTTGTGTGGTTTTTTTTTTTTTTAAATTTACGCTTTCTTCGTGAAATGGTAGGGGTACAATGTACCCCTTACCAATTCACATAGGGGGGGGGCGGGATCTGGGGGTCCCCTTTGTTAAAGGGGTCTTCCAGATTCCGATAAGCCCCCGCCCGCAGACCCCCACAACCACCGGGCAAGGGTTGTGGGGATGAGGCCCTTGTCCCCATCAACATGGGGACATCCTCCCCATGTTGAGGGCATGTGGCCTGGTACGGTTCAGGAGGGAGGGAGGCCGCTCTCTCGTCCCCCCCTTTTCCCCTGCGGCCGGCCAGGTTGCGTGCTCGGATAAGGGGTCTGGTATGGATTTTTAGGGGGACTCCACGCCATTTTTTTAAAAAATTTGGGGTGGAGTTCCCCCTTAAAATCCATGCCAGATCTGAAGGGCCTGGAATGGATATTTGGGGGAACCCCACGTCAATTTTTTTAATTTGCGGCAGGGTTCCCCTTAATATCCATTCCAGACCTGAAGGGCCTGGTAATTGAATTCTGGGGAACACCCACGCTTTTTTTTTTTTTTTTTTTTTTTTTTTTTTTATATCAATGACTTTTGTATGTATTGCTGGGAGCCGACAATTCATTAATAGCCGCGAGTCTGTTTTTAAATGCATTTTTTTTTCTTTCAAAAATGACATTTTTTGCAGGGACAGTTCTAAGCGCGGGAAACATGCGCCACTTCACATGCATATCATACACCCCCCAGGTACGAAATTTAAAGGAATATTTCACTTTTATTTTTTCATTTTAAGCATTATTAAAATCACTGCTCCCGAAAAAACGGCCGTTTTTAAAACTTCTTTTTGCATTGATACATGTCCCCTGGGGCAGGACCCGGGTCCCCAAACACTTTTTAGGACAATAACTTGCATATTAGCCTTTATAATTAACACTTTAGATTTCGAACGTTCGAGTCCATTGTATTTAATAGGGTTCTAAAGTTTACACGAACATTTTGTCTGTTCGCAGGTTCTGGTGCGAACCGAACGGGGGTGTTCGGCTCATCCCTGCTAGTCATTGGTGCTAGTGTGTCAACCACTCTGGTCAGATAGCAAGACCAGTAGTATTTGTACATGTCTGCAAGGTGTGTTTTTTTTTTTTTTTTTTTTTTTTTTTACCCCCCCCCCCCTTTCAATTTAGGGGTTGCTAATCTATCCCAGCCCACAGGGATGTTTGGAGAGCAAATCTGTATGAGACAAAGAATGCTGAAGGGGGGGGGTGTTGTAATTGGTAGTTTGTAGGAGTCTTGGGAGGACATTTATCTTGATGGCTGCTCTCCCAAGCCGAGAACCTGTAGGTCTTGTATGATCTGTTTGCTATGCTTCCAGTCTGCTGGATAGCTCTTTCTGTATCCGGGTAAACTGTTTTCTGGATGGGTGTGGACTGTGGAGCTATGAAGCTGGCAGTATAAATGATACAGCCCCAGCCTATCCCAGGAGGCAGGCTCTGAAGTAGACTGTATTCTAGGGACACAGAGCTCTGAGCCTTGTCCCAGGGTATATGCTGACCTTTCAGGCACAAGCTAGACAGGAGACCTCAGGTGGGCAACTTGAGGGCAGAATACTGAGACATGCTTGAAGGAAGCTGACTTAAGTGCTGTCTGCCATAGATCTCTCTGGTATCACTGGAGAGCATGGATTGTATGGAGATGACATCTGTCCTTGGGCCTTGTGAGTATAGACATTGCAAGATTGTGGCGACCCTGTGCTTTAGCTACACCTCTGGTGCCTTAGTCAGCTGTTGGCCTATCAAAAGGGACACCAGCTGGTGTTCTGAAGAGTTTTGTGCAGACCTTTTCCTACATGAAGGGACTTTTGCTCTAATGGCTCTTTTTTTATTTAAAGTGGTGGTAAAGGCACAAGGATTTTACCTTCATTCATCCTTGCCCCAATACTTGCCTGAGCCCCATCTCGATCCAGTGATGTCCACGAGGGCCTTGCCTCTCCAGAGACTTAGTCCTGATTGGCTTGGACTTCATGTACACTGCTGTTGGTAAACAGACGTTTTTAGGAGCAGTTTGGCTTCCCCCCCCCCCCCCCCCAACTGCTACTGAACTTTCCTCTTATCAGTACAGTGTTTATAGTCATTTTCTAGGCAGTTTGAACTTATTTTGCTTAAAAATAAACAACGCTGAGTTTAGAGGCATTTCAAGTGCCAAACATGGTAACCTGCGTTTTTGTTTACAGGTGTTTTTTGGCTTTTTAAACTTATTTTTTGTGGAATTCTATCTGTCAAGTTAAACCATTTAGGAGAGGTTGTAAAAAAGTCACGTGTGCATTAAGCCTTACTGGCTGTGATTGACAGCTGCTTGCTGTGGGGGCACCTGCCAGGAATGAGTCAGAAATGCCGGCGAGGGACCCAGCAAGAGGATCTGGGCTGCTCTGTGCAAAAAACATTGCTCAGAGCAGGTAAGCAACATTTTTGTTTTAAAAGGGAACACAAACCAAGGCTTTAATATTGCTTTTAAGCTGAAGTCTGTTACAAGCCTGCACTTAAGAAAATCTAAGTCCTCAGCAGTTGTACATGGTTCTTTGGAGTATCCCACGTCTCCAAAAACCTCCCAGACTGGAGTGAATGTGTTTGGCTGTGAGCCAGGTGTTGGGAAGACCTGGACAGTAAATCCTGCCGCTTCTATGGAAACAGATAATATGGGTGGGGGGGTGACCATAACTAATCTTGCAGATCAGGATCCATACAGTTGAAATCTTCAATGGCATTTCACCATTGTGAGTTTTTTGCCTTTTCCTGAACACAAGTAATTAAAAATCTGTGCACTGCACGGTTGTAAATTCCCCAAATCATTTTAAAACCAAGCCACCTGCAATCCAGAGTAAAACGGATCGCCCTACACGGTGTGCCAGGGCTCCAGTTTCAAGCTGGGGCTGTAGGTAAGTAGGATTGCACCTACAGCCTATTCTGTGTTTTGTAGCAACTCCCTGACCCCAAAATGCATGTGAGGTACCTCATACAGATGTGCTAGCATTTTACCAAAATATGGGTGCAAGTCACACTGGGGGGGGGGGGGGGGTATAAATATACAGGAAATGCTGGGAAAGTCTTCTTTCTGCCTGGGGAAGTAATGCAGTCTATTATCTCTCTCAGGCCTGTTGTCTGAAGAGGGTCTCATGAAACTGAAAAGAGGCCCAGTATGCTGAACATGGGAAATGAAATACCATGGAGGAACTTCAGCCTGATTGAGAAACCCTAGAATCTGGGTGAAGCTGTGCCACTGATTTAAAGGGTGGTGGCCCTAGCCCAAGGAGCTGATGGCTGAAACAAGCATCTTGCAGTCAGGAGTCGATTCCTGGTTGGTTTAAAAGTCTCTTATGAAGACTAAGTACTTTTTTTGCCCCTCATCTGGAGTCTGCCCCAGGAATGTTAAGCGAGTCAATGGCTCAATTTCTTGCATTGAAATCTGACTTTCACTTTATATTTTTTTTCCTCACACTTGGGTTTTACATGGCTTTAAAAATTCCTGACTGGTTGCTAAGGGCATCAGGTTTGAATCACCACCATGCTGTGAATGCATAGCACTATAAAAACCTGTAAACATGGCTGATGCACTCATAAAATGTTCTTCTCACCAAAGCCACTGCTTTCTTTTACAGAATACCTTGTTTGAAGAAAAATCAGCAATCTGTGACCAATATCAACATCATACCTTACCGAGGTGGCCCCAGGTGTGTCGTGGTGGACTTGAGCTCTAAGAAGTTCAGTGACATTAAGGGGACATTGCATATTAATGTGTCTTCTGAATAACCTACCGGCTCCACATTCTTCATCAAATAAAATGGAAATATTTTTCACAAAAGAAAATTGGTTGTGTTCTTTCAAGAGCTCTGGTCCAAAAGCCCAACTTCATTCAAAACCTTTTTCAGATTGGAGTTGGGCTTTAAAAAAGTGAAATGTTTGCAAAAATGAGTTGGTGAACTTGCTTGATATAGCTTAGCTTTATATCACCATAAGATTTACTTTAGGGCTCTTTGTATTTTTTTTGGGGGGGGGTTTTTAGCAAACGTACAACAGTACAGCCAACACCTGGCTAACATCAGGGGTGGGACCCAAGCAGGGGTCGCAAGTAAGCATAACGAAACCAAGAAATGTTAGCTTATTTGCGACTATCATAATATACCATCATCCATGTGCTGACCTGGCTCATGCTCAAGGGGTAGGTTGATGGCTAACTAGCTCACCTAAGTTACTGTGCCAGCAAGGGTTGGTTTATCAAGACTTCAAGGGAGGTCATTGGATGGCGAGAAACCTAGTCTGCTGCAGCAGTGGAGGGTTCCGCCAACCACTTAGACCAGACCCTGTCATGTTTTTTCGGACAGCCTCTATGAATATAGGGGTATCACATTATTGACAAGTGTTTTACATAGACCTATAGAGGGAGGAGTTTTTTCTTTCAGCATAGGATGATGGACTTCCTGGCTTAGAACAGCAAGAGACCCAACAGGGTTCTCTTAGCCACCCTGGGTACCAGGTCCTCCACCAGTCCCAACAGGCATGTTCTTGGGGATGGGACAATAGATGCTTAGTAGTTCATTCACCTCCATAAAGATCAGCGTGCGGCTCCTCCGCACAATATTCAACCAGGGCGAAGCAGGGGGTGGAGAGAAACAGTCTGGAGGCTGTGGCGGCTCTCACCTGGTCAGTAGGTGCACAGATGGCAAAGGATGGAGTTGAGGATACCTGGAGCTCTTCACATTGGGACACGCCTCCCAGCACCCTGATGTTTAGGCAGGTTTCCTCTTAAATGTACCTGCCAGGTGTATTTTGCCTTTATCAATTGATTTCACCCCAAGTCTGGAATTGCTGCACGTCTGTCACTAGATGGCTGGGTATCTGGTGACATAGACAAGGGCATTGCAAGGACAAATTAGGAATAGATGGGGTATCTCAGCCAATGGGCAGGTAATTTCTTGGGACCCTTGGCCTGCTGGGAGAGCCCACTTATTTGGGTGAGGTCAGGTGATCAGGGTTCTGTGCTACCTGGATGGCTGTCTGGGTGGACATGTGTTGTACTGCCTGGGCTGCTAGGCCAGTGTCTCGGGCCTATCCTGGGCACATCTGGCTGCTAGGCTGTCTGAGGGCCTACCCAGAAGCAAGAGCAGCGTAGGGTTGGGATTGCTGATTGCGGTCCAACCAGAAGTGACGGTTCTGCTAGCCAGAGAACCTGTCGTGGTCTGAGGTAGAGGGGAATCTGTCGCCACTAAGCAACCAACCACCTTATTACCAGGGACCACAGTGAGTAGCTGAAGCAAGTACCGGAGCAGTATTCCGACCAACCAGGGACGGCGGAGAATTGGGAAACCTCAGCAGGTGCCTAGCCAGTGGAGATTATGCTTGCAGAGCAGCCTTGTGTACCGAGCAGGCCTGTGAGGTGAAGCTTGAGGTATCTGGAGTGCTAAGCTAGGGACCCAGCAGAGCAGTGGGGGTGATGCTTGAGGAAGATGCTAAAGTGAAGATTGGAAGAGTGCATGAGATTCAGTGGCGGTGAATCGGCAAGCCGAGAGACTGGGAGCTCAGTGGGCTGAGTCTACAAGAAGTGACTGTATAAAAGTAAAGGAGTTTGTTACAATTTATGTTAGGAACTGTTCTAAGGGTGCCATTAGGGATGAGCTTGGAGTACGACTCTAACATTGCCTGTTTGCCCGTTCGTCGAAAAGCGAACAATTTGGGTTCGCAGCAAATTCAAAAAGCTGCGCAACACCCTGTAAAAGTATATGGGAGAAATCTAAAGTGTTAATTTTAAAGGCTTATATGCAAGTTAGTGTCATAAAGTGTTTGGGGACCCGGGTCCTGCCCCAGGGGACATGTATCAATGCAAAAAAAGTTTTTAAAAACGGACGGTTTTTTGGGAGCTGCTTAAGCCCCGGACCATTTGGTAGCTAAAGGACCAGAGCTGTTTTCAGAATTTTGCACTGCGCTGCTTTAACTGTAAATTGTGTGGACATGCAATGTTGTACCCAAACTAAATTTGCGTCCTTTTCTTCCCACAAATAGAGCTCTCGTTTAATGGTATTTGATTGCCTCTGCGATTTTTATTTTTGCGATATAAACGGAAAAAGACAGGAAATTTTGAAAAAAATGATCTTTTCTACTTTTTGTTATAAGAAAAATCGAATACTCAATTTTAGTCATACATTTAGGCCAAAATGTATTCAGCCACATGTCTTTAGTAAAAAAAAATGTCAAGCGTATATTTATTGGTTTGCGCAAAAGTTATAGCGTCTACAAACTAGGGTACATTTTCTGGAATTAACACAGCTTTTAACTTATGACTGCCTATCATTTCTTGAGGTGCTAAAATGGCAGGGCAGTACAAACCCCCCCCAAATGATCCCATTTTGGAAAGTGGACATCCCAAGGAAATTGCTGAGGCATGTTGAGTCCATTGAATATTTTTTTTTTTTTTTTTTTTTTTTTCTCAAGCGTCTTCCAGGACAGCCCATGAGACCTAGGGCTCCTCCTACCAGGACAGGAAACACGTTACCCCCACCAAATAAACGGGCGGTCCTCCAGGCGCCACATCAGTATTAGTGTTTCCTCCGGACGGGGGGGGTAACATGTTTCCTGGGTCTCATGAGCAGGGGCTCCAATTGGGTAGGGTATTTTTTTTGTACTAACCTCTCTCCTCGCCAGAAACAGTATCTCCGCTGGGGAGGTTGGTAGCATCTGCTGTCCCCTGTCCTGTGCCTGGGGAGGGCCACGACCGCGGTGATGTCAGGCTCCACAGCGCGCACCTGCATAAAGCAGCATGTTGGTATCCTTTCCCCACTGACAGCCAGGCTGATCTGTGTAGGGGAAACAGGAAGCCGCGGAGCTTCTGCGCTCCAAGCTGGCCCACAGGAAGTATCCGGCGAGGGTCACTTCCGGGTCATACGATGTCATCGTCGGGCGCCGGAGACGCTGGTTCCTGTCTCCATAAATGACGCAAACAGGGGACGCTGGCCTGCTGGTGTTTTCTGGTTAAAGCAGCACAGGCTGTGGACGACCAGTGGATGGATGGACTCTTCTGCAGTACCTGCACAGGCAGCGGATGCGGTTTCCAACAGCACCTCTCAGGTAAGCCTGGAGTGTTTTGTTTTGTCACTCTCTTGCTATCCTGGTGAGTGTTTTACCCCCCCTCCCAATCATAGGATTTTGGTGTTAGGGGACACATTTCTCCCTCCTGCACGTGGTGTTTCGGAGTGTGTGGTGGTTTAAATATTTACTTTGGGCCATTTGTTTTGTCTTGCAGACCAAGACTCAGGACAAGGCCTGAGCTCAGCCACCTAAGAGAAAATGTGCGGTTTGCGGAAACAAACTGAGCTCCTCTTGGAGCAAAGCAGTTTGCTGCGCTTGTATAGAGAGCCTAGTAAGGGATGATCCTGCAGCCTCCTGTCAGAAGATGCTGACGTCTGTTAGAGATGAGATTGCTTCTACATTCAGCTCTTTTAAAAATCGAATTGACAGATTTCAGGCTCCTGCAGAGGGTCAGTCCCTTAGTAGAAAGGCTTCAGTCAGTAGCGCCCCTCAGCAGAGAGTGGAGAGTGAGGACTCTGCGACTGAAGCCAGATCTGCCCGTTCTTCTCCAGAAGAATCTGGGTCAGAGACAGGGCCCAGGGATAGAGAATCCTCTAGGGGCTCGAGATATAAGTTATCTCTGGAGGATGTAGATGATTTGTTAAAAGCTATCTACACCACTCTGGAAATGGAAGAGGAGAAGGTACAATTGTCCAAACATGACCTTATGTACAAGGGTCTGCACAGAAAAATCTAAAGTCTTTCCTGTGCATACAGTTCCCTCCTTGATACTATCAAGCTGTAGTGGAAAAATCCAGAAAGAAAGCCTTTCTGTTCCGGTAGCCTAAAAAGGTTCCCATTTGAGGATGCAGCGCAGCTGTGGAATAAAAATCCGAAGTTGGACGCGCCTCTTTCAAAAGTTTCAAAGAACTCGGACCTGGCGTTTGATGATATGGGCACGCTTAAGGACCCAATGGACAAGAAGGGAGATATCCTCCTTCAGAGCATGGGATTCAGCTATGGGGAATCTTAAACCAGCTCTGGCCTCCACCTGTGTAGCCAGGAATTTGGAAGTATGGCTAACACAGATACAAGCCCATTTGTTGGCTGGTACTTCGAGAGAGCAGATTCTAAAATCTTTCCCTCTCCTTTTTCAGGCCGTAGGGTATCTTGCTGATTCTTCCGCAGAGTCGGTAAGAATGTCAGCCAGGACTTCGGCCTTAGTGAATTCAGCCAGAAGAAGCCTGTGGCTTAAAACCTGGTCAGGGGATGCAGCCTCTAAGGGAAGCCCACACAGGCGCAACTTAACAGGGGATCATCTTTTTGGCCCAGGTCTGCAGGAGGCACTGGAACGTACGGCCGACAAGAAGGCCTTTCCAGAAAACAAGAAAAAAACTGCCAGAAAAAAAATTTGTGGCCAAAGTAGGCAGCAAGGTCCCAGAGAGGACAATAGGCCCAAGAAGCATTGGACCGGCCACAAAGGCAGAGGTAGAGGGGGTGTCTTATTTAACCCTCCTCAACAACCCGCCAAGCCACAGTGACGCGTGTTTCCCAGTGGGAGGAAGATTGAAGGCCTTTCTCCCACAGTGGGCAGCAGCCACCTCCAGTCCTTTTTATCCTGGATCTAGTGGCCAATGGGTACAGGCTGGAATTTGCTTGCCAACCACCAGAGCAACTATTGGTCACCTCCCTTCCCCGAGATTGAGAAAAAGCGAGGGCTCTGGGTCTCCAAATTGGGGATTTGCTAGATCAGAAAGTCTTGATCCCTGTTCCCCGCTCAGAACAGAACAAGGTTTTATTCCCATATTTTTGCGATCAGAAAGCCTTCAAGAAAGTATCGGCTTATTCTGAACCTTCGGTCTCTAAACCGATCGATCAGGTACAAGCACTTCCGTATGGAGGCAGTGTTCACAATCAAGAACCTGCTTTACCCAAACTGCTTCATGGCCACGCTGGATTTGAGGGATGCTTATCTTCACATCCCTATTCAGCCTTCCAAAAATTCTTGAATAGCAGTCAAAATGGGAACAGAAATTCGGCACTTCCAATTTCAAGCCCTCCCCTTCGGTCTGTCCTCATCTCCACGCATTTTCACAAAAGTGTTGGGGGAGGCGTTGGCTCTGCTAAGGTTAAGGGCGATAACTAATATCCCCTACCTGGATGACCTAGTGGTGGCGGAGTCTTTCCAAAAGTTATCTGCAGATGGTACAGGACTTCCTTCAATCCCTGGGTTGGTTGATAAACAGAAGTCTTCCTTGATTCCAGCCCAGAAGGTGACATATTTGGGATATGACTTTTGCTCAATAGACCAAAAAGTTGTTCTCCCACAAGAGAAGGTCGCAAAGATGGTGCAAACAGTCTCAGCTTTACAGACTAATCAATCGGTCTCGCTAAGAGAGCTTGCAAGAGCAGTAGGTCTGATGACCTCATGCTTCCCTGCAGTACCATGGGCAAGATTCCATCAAAGACCGATACAGACGTTTCTTTTAAGGAAGTGGAATGGAGACGCAAGGTCTCTGGAGTCAAGGGTCTTTTTGCCTACCAAGGTAAAAAGAAGCTTGTGGTGGTGGTTAAACCTTCACCTAACCCAGAGGATCACGACGGATGCGAGTTCCTGGGGTTGGGGAGCCCACCTCAGCAACAAAGTCGCACAGGGACAATGGTCCTTGAGAGAAGCAAGAGCTTCATCGAACCAGAGAGAGCTTCTAGCAGTTCAGAGAGCCTTGCAAGTTTTCCAGTGGGAGATCATGGGTCACAATCTTCAAATTCTGTCCGACAACATCGCGACAGTGGCGTACCTCAACAAGCAGGGAGGTACGAGGAGTCGGATTCTTCAGGCTATTGCCCAGGAAATTTTGTCATGGGCAGAAGGGAATCTAGCCTCAATTACAGCAGTACACCTGAAAGGGACTCAAAACTGCTTGGCAGACTATCTCAGTCGCTTCAGGGTGGATCGAGACAATTGGTCTCTTCATCCTGATATATTTGCGGAGCTCACCGACAAATGGGGTTGTCCCGAGGTGGATCTGTTCGCAAACCAGGACAACCGCAAGACAGAGGGGTTCTTTTCTCTGAACCCAGCAGATCAATCATTAGGGGTAGATGCTCTGGCAAATCCGTGGACATTCAGTCTCTTACGCCTTCCCGCCAATCAGACTTATTCTGGAAGTTTCTCCAAGAAGAAACCGACCTTATTCTGATTGCCCCTTTCTGGCCCAAGAGGCCATGGTTTTCCCTGTTACAGACTCTGGTCTCGAAGCCTCCGCTGAGGTTTCCGAAGAGAGAGGACTTGCCATTGCAGGGTCTAGTGTCGCACCCGCAGGTGGTTTCCTTAAACTTGATGGCTTGGTATCTGAAGAGAAGATACTAAGGGCCCAGGGATTCTCTGACAAAGTAGTCAAGACCCTGGTCAATTGCCGGAAACCAGTCACTAGAGCCATATATTCCAAGGTTTGGAAAAAGTTTAACTCATGGTTATCGGAAAATCAAAGTAACTCATGATGTTCCTTCTATTTTGGAATTTTTTCAAGAGGGTGACAAAGGTATTTCAGTTAGCAGCCGCTTGTACCTTTTTAAGGTACTATCAGTGTTTTCCTCCAGTTTTCTCTTCTGGAAAATCCCACTATAGCTAGATTTTTCAGATCCATTTCTAGGGCCAGGCCAGTAGTGGTGAGAAGTTGTCCAACTTGGGACCTGTCCCTGGTGCTTCAAACTCTGGTAGAATTTCCTTTTGAGCCCCTAGAGGATATTTCTGTTAAATTACTCACTTTAAAAACAATTTTTTGGTAGCAATTACCTCAGCTCATAGAGTAAGCGAGTTACAGGCTTTATCGGTGAGGGAGCCGTTCCTCACGATTTTTGAGGATCGGGTTGTGTTGAAAACGGATCCCGGTTTTTTGCCTAAAGTGGCCAGTACATTCCACAGATCTCAGGACATTGTACTGCCAACCTTTTGTAGTTCGCCACAGGGTGAACAAGAGAGGAAGTTTAGTTTTTTAGATGTGAGAAGAATTCTTCTCGTCTATCTTGAGGTCACCAAGACCTTTTAGGAAAACAGACGCCTTGTTTGTCCTTTTTTCAGGTAAGCATAGAGGTAAGAGTGCATCTAAAGCCACATTGGCTAGATGGATAAAGCAAGCCATCTCGGAAGCTTACAGAATTAGAGAAATTCCTCCACCTTTTATCACTGCGCATTCAACAAGAGCCTTGTCTGCGTCTTGGGCTGAGAGGACTGGTGCCTCACCGGAACAAATTTGCAAGGCTACCACATGGTCCAGTTTTTCGACCATGAAACATTATCGCCTGGATCTCCTTTCTGCACAGGAGCAGGCGTTTGGTCGAAAGGTCCTTCAGGCAGTTGTCCCACCCTAGACTGGTAAGTTCTGGCTCATCGTCTCATGGGCTGTCCTGGAAGACGCTTGGGAGAAAAGCTGAGTTAGGCTTACCGGTAACTCCTTTTCTGAGTCTTCCAGGACAGCCGGATTCCCACCCGGTTTCTGTCTGGAAGTTATGTATATGTTGCATGTGTTTTTCAGGGTTGTCCTACGGTTCTCGAAGACTGATGTGGTGCCTGGAGGACCGCTCCCTTTAATCTGGTGGGGGTAACGTGTTTCCTGTCCTGGTAGGAGGAGCCCTAGGTCTCATGGGCTGTCCTGGAAGACTCTCAGAAAAGGAGTTACCGGTAAGCCTAACTCAGCTTTTTTTTTGTCCCAAGTGATTGAATAATGACAAAAAAAAAAAAAGTTGTCACTAAATGAAATATTGCTTACACATGTCATGGTTATATGTGGAATTGCACCCCAAAATACATTTTGCTGCTTCTCCTGAGTATGGGGATACCCAGGGCTGGCCCTACCATGGGACCCGATGGTACCTCGGTCCCAGGCGGCACTTTAAAGGGGGCGGCAAATTGCCGCCTACCAGCCAGCCCGCCCGTTCCCCTGCGCTGCTTATCCCATTGCGAGCAGGGCCAGTGTTCTGCCGAGAAAGGTCCCGGCATTTTTAAAATGCATGCCTTATGGCGCCAGCCTAGGGGGCGGTTGGGGCTGTGAAGACATCCCTGACAGACCACTCTATCCCCAGCCTGCAGTGCCGCCCTAGCAGCTGCAGTGAGAAGATGAGAGGAGAGAGCCGGGACGAGGAGCAGCTGGCCGGAAGTGCTGCATGTTTAGTGGAACTGGCTGGGGTAGATGATATGGAAGCCCTGCATCATGTAACTACGGGCTTGCCACGATATCTGCTCCCGCCGCCCCCCCTCCTCCTGGTCGCTCGGGGATATGTTGTGGGAGGACTGGCAGGCAGCAGCGCCGCTCTCCAGTCCTGGAGTAAAGTTTACCACCACCTTCGCTGGCTCAGGTATAGTGGAAGCTCATTGCTGCAGCCTGCACCCATTCACAAGAAACAAAAATTTACTCTGCTGTCAGTTTATAGTGCATTGCACTGTGTACAGAGGGAACTGATATATATGTGTGTGTGTGTGTGTGGGGGGGGGTAGGTGTGCAGGGGGTACAGATATGTGTGTGTGTGTGGGGGGGGGGGGGGTAGGTGTGCAGGGGGTACAGATATGTGTGTGTGTGTGTGTGGGGGGGGGGGGGGGGGGAACAGGTGTGCAGGGGGTACAGATGTGTGTGTGTGGGGGGTACAGGTGTGCAGGGGGTACAGATATATGTGTGTGTGTGTGGGGGGGGACAGGTGTGCAGGGGGTACAGATATATGTGTGTGTGTGGGGAGGGGGGGCAGGTGTGCAGGGGGTACAGATATGTGTGTGGGGGGGGACAGGTGTGCAGGGGTTACAGATATGTGTGTGTGGGGAGGGGGGCAGGTGTGCAGGGGGTACAGATATGTGTGTGTGGGGGGTACAGGTGTGCAGGGGGTACAGATATGTGTGGGGGGGGGGACAGGTGTGCAGGGGGTACAGATGTGTGTGGGGGGGACAGGTGTGCAGGGGGTACAGATGTGTGGGGGGGGTACAGGTGTGCAGGGGGTACAGATATGTGTGGGGGGGGGACAGGTGTGCGGGGGGTACAGATGTGTGTATTGGGTACAGAGGGTGAACAGATATGTATGTGTGTGGGGAGGGGACAGGTGTGCAGGGGATACAGATATGTGTGTGTGGGGGAGGGGTACAGGTGTGCAGGGGGTACAGATATGTGTGTGTGGGGAGGGGGGGCAAGTGTGCAGGGGGAACAGATATGTGTGTATTGGGTACAGAGGGTGAACAGATATGTGTGTGGGGACAGGTGTGCAGGGGATACAGATATGTGTGTGTGTGGGGGAGGGGTACAGGTGTGCAGGGGGTACAGATATGTGTGTGTGGGGAGGGGGGGCAGGTGTGCAGGGGGAACAGATATGTGTGTATTGGGTACAGAGGGTGAACAGATATGTGTGTGTGTGTGTGGGGAGGGGACAGGTGTGCAGGGGGTACAGATATGTGTGTGTGGGGGAGGGGTACAGGTGTGCAGGGGATACAGATATGTGTGTGTGTGGGGGAGGGGTACAGATGTGCAGGGGGTACAGATGTGTGTGTGTGTGGGGAGGGGGGGCAGGTGTGCAGGGGGAACAGATGTGTGTATTGGGTACAGAGGGTGAACAGATATATATATGTGTGTGTGTGTGTGTGTGTGTGGGGAGGGGACAGGTGTGTGGGGGAGGGGTACAGGTGTGCAGGGGGTACAGATATATGTGTGTGTGGGGAGGGGGGGCAGGTGTGCAGGGGGAACAGATATGTGTGTATTGGGTACAGAGGGTGAACAGATGTGTGTGTGTGTGGGGGGAGGGGGGAAACGGATGTGCAGGGGGTGTTTTTACACTTGAATATTGATTTACACACATATATAGTGCCATGACCAGTTCTCTTTATACTCCTATACATGAATAGAGCCATAACACATCCTTTTTATTGAGCCATGACATGTGCTTTTATACTCCTATATACACATGTATAGAGCTCTGACGGGTCCTTTTATACTCCTACATGCATGTATAGAGCCATGACAGGTCCTCTTTATATTCCTACATACATGTATTGAGCCATGACATTTCCTTTTACACTCCTATACACACGTATAGTGCCATGACCGCTCCTCTTTATAGTCCTATACATGAATAGAGCCATACCAGGTCCTTTTTATAGAGCCATACCAGGTCCTTTTTATAGAGCCATGACAGGTCCTATTTATACTTCTATATACATGTAAAGAGCCATGACAGGTCCTCTTAATTTATCATGATATACAATTATGAATGTGGGGGCCTTTTGGTGGGCGACTGGGCGTGTTTTTTTTTGGAGGGGGGGGCAGCATTTAATTCTTGGTACCAGGCAGCACAATGTCTTGGACCAGCACTGGGGATACCACATGTGTGGGACTTTTTAGGAGCCTAGTCGCGTACGGGACCTCGATAACCAAGCACCGCCTTCAGGATTTCTAGGCACAAATTTTTGATTTCACTCCTCACTACCTATCAGTTTCGAAGGCCATAAAATGCCAAAATAGCACAAACCCCCCCCCCCCCCCCATTTTGTAGACACCCCAAGCTATTTGCTGAGAGGCATGGTGAGTATTTTACAGCTCATTTGTTTTTGAAAATGAAGAAAGAAAATGATGATTTTTTTTTTTTTTTTTAAATTTCAAAACTTTGTGACAAAAAGCGAGATCTGCAAAATACTCACAATACCTCTCAGCAAATAGCTTGGGGTGTCTACTTTCCAAAATGGGGGGGTTTTGTGTCATCTGGGCATTCAATGGCCTCAAACTGTGATAGGCAGTGAGAAGTGAAATCAAAAATTTACACCCTTAGAAAGCCTGAAGGCGGTGCTTGGTTTTTGGGGTCCCGTACGCGGCTAGGCTTCCAAAAAGTCTCTCACGTGGTATCCCTGTACTCAGGAGAAGCAACAGAGTATTTTGGGGTGTAATTCCACATATGCCCATGGCATGTTTGAGCAATATATCATTTAGTGACAACTTTGTGCAAAAAAATAAATGGATAAAAAAAAATTGTCTTTTTTCCGCAACTTGTGTCAACATATAAAATATTCCATGGACTCGACATGCCTCTCAGTATATAGCTTGGGGTGTCTACTTTCCAAAATGTGGTCATTTGGGGGGGGTTTGAACTGTTCTGGCATTTTATACACAACATTAGGAAGCTTACATCCACTCTTCTAACCACTTGAAGACAAAGCCCTTTTTGACACTTTTTTTGTTTACATGAAAACATATTTTTTTTTTTGCAAGAAAATTATGTTGAACCCCCAAACATTATATATATTTCTCAAGTCGTCTTCCAGGACGGCACAATGAGAGATGACTGGCTCCACCTGACAGGAAACACAATCAAATCAAAGAGGTTAAAGCACCCGCCCCTCCCCATGCTCCTCAGTTCTTGATTGTGTTTCCCCACAGCGAAACCGTTTATTTTTTTCCCACAGACTGAAGGCCTGGGGCTGGAAGTCCCCCCCCCCCCCGGGAGCTGAGCCGAATGCCTGGGAAGCCTCTGGGCCTAGCAGGACTCTATTGTCCGTCCTGGGGGGGTATCCCATTTCTCTTCTCGGAGGGCAGTAGAAGAGCCTCCCTGAGCACTGAAGGACCCTAGGTGCTGGGCTGTACCTGGGACTTCAGGGGCCATCTATCCTCCTTCCTCCCCCCTACCTGTCTGGGCGTCCTTTCTGGAGGGGGGGCTGGCAGGTCCCTCCGGTAATCCCCGCTCGTGCGGGCCGCTCGTTCTATGGCGCCGCTCTATGCAGGAGCGTATGATTGCGGCGCCATCTTCCCGGAGTCTGGGACATTCGTCCTCTAGCTTCAGGGATGACGCCATCACGCGTCGCGTCATTTCCGGTCTCCGGCAAAATGGCGACGGCCGGCGTCTGCTTACCGGCATTAACAGCGGAGGGACGCCAGGAAGAGAGGCGCCCTTTTTCACTCCTCCAGTGCCTCTGCAGTGACTTGCTCATCACACCTAAGCGGCATGAAACATGAGGAGAGGCCGATCACGGCCGCGGCTACAGAGGAGACCACAGGGGGTGAGTCAACCCAGCCAGCAGGGGTCATGATGGGGGAGGGTACCCCGACTCTTTCCCCTTGCCTGTCACAGGGTTCTTTCTAAATGCATTCCTGTGTACTCTTACATTGCAGGTGAGGACGTCACTGCCCGAGGGGTTGCTAGTCGTTCCTCTAGAGCCCCTGCCCGCTCCAAAAGATGCGGCAACTGTAATGAGAAATTACCTTCAACCCATTCCAAGCCCTTCTGCTTCAAGTGTATCCAGAAGCTGGCGGGGAAGGAAACATCTCAGGTTATGAGAGACTTTCTCTGTCCAAACCCAGATGCTTGCCACCCTTAAGGATTTTCCAGCCTCCCTTAAGGCTAAAGAACCAGAGGAGTTCCTCCTCAACCAGATTAGGGAGAGGACACCCAGAATCCCTGAGATCCCTCCTGTCTCAGGACTCAGAGGCAGAAGAAGACTCGGAGATCCCTGATCAGGGACTTTCCGATGAGGGCCTGGTAGATAGTCAGGCTGAGGAGGAGGAAGAGGGCTCTAGGTCAGGAAGACACATCTTCTCAGCTGATAACATGTAAGGCCTCCTTGGTGCAATCTACGCCTCTGAAGAAATTCAGGAGCCGACGGAGCAGGTATCTGCACAGGATAGATTGTACCGAGGCCTGGTAAGGGCCCAACCCAGAGCCATTCCGGTTCATCAGACTCTCAAAGATGTGATCCTTTGAGAGTGAAAGGAACCTGAGAGGAAGCTTCTGAAATATAAAACTTGGAAGCGTAGGTGTCCTTTTAAGGGGGAGGATGAGGAGAAATTCTTTAAAGTTCCCAGATTGGATGCCTCTTTGGCACAGGTGTCAAAGCAATCCGACCTCTCCTTTTGAGGACGCGGGTAATATCAAGGATCTTATGGATCGCCGTACTGAGACGACCTTGCGTAGAGCCTGGGAAGCCAATGCGGCAGCAATGAGCCCCGCGTTGGCTTCAGCTTGTATAGCTAGGAACGCGGATACATGGATAGCCAAGCTAATAGGACATGTTTCCCGTGTGTCCAAGTCCAGGGGAGTCCTAGACTCTCTACAGGTGATAGGTAGCGCAGTTCCAGGACCCGCTTATGTGGACTCCCATTTGAGGGCTCCCTCCTTTTTGGTACAGGGCTTGATCAAGCTCTGTCAAGATCTACTGAAAAGGGCAAGAAGTTTCCCACCAAACCTAAAAGGGACCACAAAAGAGTTTTTTGAGGCCCTCAGGGTAGAAACCGCTTCTCAAGCAAGAAGCCTGCCGGTAATAGGAAGTGGGGCGTTGGGAAGGATAAGCCGAAAGGAAGTATCCTCTTTTCCAACCAAAAATCAAATGAAAAGGAACGTGAGGGTAGGCGGGAAGACTTTCCCAATTCCTTTCCAGGTGGGAGAGTATTACTCAGAGCCCTCATATTCTCAACATTATAAGAGAGGGTTACAGGCTGGAGTTTCTTCACCCCCCCCCCCTCAAAGTTCCTATTAACATTTCTCCCCAGGGACCCCCTCAAGAAGGCAGGTCTTCTGCAAAACATCTCAGACCTAGCAGAACAGGGAGTGGTAGTTCCGGTACCTGCGGGTCAACGCGGAATGGGGGTCTACTCCCATATCTTCGTTGTCCCAAAATCCTCAGGCAAATACCGTTTGATAATAAACCTGAGACCCCTGAATACCTCTCTGCGTCATAAGAAATTTCGCATGGAGAGCATATACACCCTCAGAAGACTCCTTCTGAAGGAGGTATACATGGTAACGATCGACTTAAAGGATGCCTACCTACATGTCCCGATCTTTCCAGGACATCAGGCCTTCCTCAGACTTTCAGTCAAGTCTCCTCAAGGGATTCAACACTGGCAGTTTGCTGCCCTCCCCTTTGGACTGGCTTCCAGCCCAAGGGTGGTTACAAAAATCGTAGCAGAGGTGGTCGCCTTCCTACACTTTCAGGGTATATCAATAGTCCCTTATCTCGACGATCTTCTACTCTACAACCAGAGTTGAGATCTCCTCCTCGCAGACCTGGCCAAGGTTGTGAGTACCCTGGAATCCCTAGGTTGGATCATAAACAGGGAGAAGTGCTCGATGATCCCGCACCAAAGAAAAGTTTACCTGGGTTTCCTGATAGACTCCCTACAGAGGAGGCTCTTCTTGCCCCAGGAGAAGGCCTAGGGCCTCATGGCAGCGGTCTGGTCTCTGTTGGAGCCAGGAGAGTTCTCTTTCAGAGACATCATGAGGGTACTGGGTCTAATGACCTCTTGTATTCCTGTGGACTCAGCTCCACTCCAGACCACTCCAACAATTCCTCTTATCCTCCTGGGACGGAACAAGAGGGACATTAGACCACAGAATCTCCATCCCAGAGTGTAGTAAAGGACTCTCTGAGCTGGTGGCTTCTTCCTCAGAAGTTGCAGGTGGGTCATCTATGGACTCAGACAGACCCCCTCAGGATAACGACGGACGCAAGCTCCTGGGGTTGGGGGGCCCACTTAGGTGAACTCCGAGCCCAGGGTTCCTGGAATCAGGATCAGTGACACGCCTCCTCAAACTTCCGGGAATTATTGGCGGTTGGGGAGGCCCTAAAAGCGTTCGAGGAAAGGATCCGAGACCGGGAGGTCCAGATCCTCTCCGACAATGCGACCACGGTGGCCTTCATAAATCATCAGGGGGGAACCAGGTCTCCCTCCCTGCTGACCTTGTCTCTAGGAATTCTGGGCTGGGCAGAGCTGAACCCAGAGGTGTTCAACCTGGTGTGCCAACATTTTGGAAGGCCAGAAATAGACCTCTTTGCCCGCAAGGAGAACAGGAGAGTAAGAAGATTCTTTTCCCTGTCCCGGGAGTGGGGCTCAGGGGGGGTGGATGCACTGGCTCAGGTATGGAGTTTTCACCTGGCTTATGCTTTTCCCCCTCTGAGTCTCATTCCAAGAGTCCTACAAAAACTAGGTCTCTCAGAGACCAGACTCATTCTAATTGCTCCTTGGTGGCCCAAGAGAGCCTGGTTTCCCGCTCTACAGAACTGGTCTGTAGCACCTCCCCTCCATCTACCAGTTCGGGTGGACCTTCTCGGCAGGGACCAGTCTTTCACCCAGATCCCAGCTTCTTCAAGCTGACGGCCTGGTGCTTGAGAGGCAGAACCTGCGGGAGAGGGGATGTTCCGAGAGAGTGATTAACACTCTCCTCTCAAGTAGAAAAGAGGTCACCAGACGTATCTACAGGAAGGTGTGGGGAGTCTTCTCTCACTGGTGTCTAGTGAGAAAGGTATCCCAGCAAGAAACCTCGGTCATCCTGGACTTTCTCCAGGATGGCGCCGACTTAGGTCTCGCTACCAAGACTCTAAGAGTACAGGTAGCAGCCTTATCGTATTTTTTGGACAAAAAGTTATCACTGGACCCTCTAGTTAAAAGATTTCTAATGGCCAGGGATAGATTGTCCCCGGTGCAGATCTCTAGAGTCCCGCCCTGGGACCTTACGTTAGTTTTGGAACAATTAACTAAGGCTCCGTTTGAGCCACTAGAAGATATTTCAGTTAAATTACTGACATTTAAGTTTGCTTTTCTTCTGGCAATTACTACAGCCAGAAGAATAGGCGACATGCAGGCTCTGACGATTAAAGAGCCTTTCTTTAGTTATTCGAGGACAGAGTTCTTCTTAGGCAGGACCCCCTGTACCTCCCTAAGGTAGTGTCAAAGTTTCATAGATCACAAGAAATTATTCTTCCTTCCTTTTTGTTCAAATCCACAAAATGAAAGAGAGGCCTCCTTTCATTGTCTGTCTAGATGTCAGACGGTGTCTGCTAGCTTATCTGGATAGAGTGGGTGAATTTAGGAAATCCAGCCATTTACTAATTAATTTTTTTGGACAGAAAAAAGGCCAACAGGCATCTAGAGCATCCATATCTAGATGGATCAGACAGACAATCTCCATAGCTTATGACCAGGCTGGTAAGACAGCCCCGAAAGTTAAAGCTCATTCTACTCGCTCTTTGGCAACCTCCTGGGCAGAAAGAGCCTGAGCTTCGGTGGAACAGATCTGTAAAGCTACGACTTGGTCAAGCCAGAATACATTCCTAAGGCATTACAGAGTGAAGTTGCTGTCACCTCAGGACCTGTCCTTTGGTAGAGAGGTCCTGCAAGCAGTCGTCCCACCCTAAGGTAGGCCTGAAGCTACTTGCTTCTCTCTTTGTGCCGTCCTGGAAGACGACTTGAGAAAGTGACCAGTTACACTTACCGGTAACGGTGTTTCTGGGAAGTCTTCCAGGACGGCAGGCCTACTTCCCACAGCTTTGGTTGATACATTGGTTTGTATAGAGTTAATTGGGTGTGTGTTTTCTCTCTCGTGCACTGGTGTGGGTCTGTACTTTATCATAACTGAGGAGCACGGGGAGGGGCGGGTGCTTTAACCTCTTTGAATTGATTGTGTTTCCTGTCAGGTGGAGCCAGTCATCTCTCATTGTGCCGTCCTGGAAGACTTCCCAGAAACACCGTTACCGGTAAGTGTAACTGGTCACTTTTTAAAGCAAAGACCCTACAGGTTAAAATGGTGGGTGTTGCATTTTTTTTTCTACACAGTATTTGCGCAGCGATTTTTCAAACGCATTTTTTGGGGAAAAAACACTTTTTTTAATGCACTAAAACACACTATTGCCCAAATGTTTGATGAAATAAAAAAGATGATCTTAGGCCGAGTACATAGATACCAAAAACGACATGCTTTAAAATTTTGCACAAATGCGCATTGGCGACAAACTACATACATTTTTTTTTAAGCCTTTTCAGGTTACCCCGTTAAATTTACAGAGGTCTACTGCTAAAATTACTGCCCTCGATCTGACCTTCGTGGTGATGCCTCACATGCATGGTGCAATTGCTGTTTACATATGACGCCAGAGCGACGCTTAGGTTCGCCATTGGGCAAGAGCAGGGCAGGACAGGGGTGCTTTTTTTTTTTTTTTTTTTTTTTTTTTTTTTTTTTATATTAATTTTGCTATTTTATTTTTAAACTGTTCCTTCCATATTTTTTTTTTTTTTTTTTTATTGTTATCTCAGGGAATGTAAATATCCCCTATGATAGCAATAGGTAGTGACAGGTACTCTTTTTTTAGAAAAAACTGGGGTCTTCTAGACCCTAGATCTTTCCTCTGCCCTCAAAGCATCTGACCACACCAAGATCGGTGTGATAAAATGCTTTCCCAATGGCGCTTTTTATATCCGGGGGGGGGGGGGACATTCCCTCCCACTGCTTGTAAAAGCAGTCCAGAGGCTAATTAGCCACTAGGATTGCTTTTACATGAAAGCTGGCCGCTGGCTGAAAAGAATGATACCAAGATGATACCTAAACCTGCAGGCATCATTCTGGTATAAACATTCAAAGTCCAGCAACATACCAGTACGTTGTTGGTCCTTGTTGGACATGTATTTTAATCTTTTTTTTTTTTTTTCATGAAGCCTGTTGGCTGAACGAAAAAGAGATTGATCGGTGGGTATGCTCACCATTAGAATACTGCCCTTCATCCACCCACTTCTAATGATGGGCATACACGCACCATTTATATATGCCGACGCATGGGGGCATCCTCCCGCAAAAAAGTTATGCCGCACACACATGGTCGGACTTTTCCACGGGCAAGCCTCCGTCGGAATTTTGACTGTATGTACGCGGCATTAGGAGCAAAATCGCTCCGCTGCCCCCATGCTTCGGCATATATGCTCTTCTTCTTCTTTTTTTTTTTTTTTTTCTAACTGCGGTGGTGAAATCACCTCCTACAGCACTGGAGTTGCAGGGATCAGGCCTGTCTCTGCGAACGCTGCAGTTATGTGTGTTGTGTTTTGTAAGTGACAGTGATCGATCGATACTGCACTTGGGTGGCCTGGGCTGAACGGAAGGGCAAAACGCAGGTGCTAGCAGGTATCTGGGCTGATCCCGCTAACACTGCGTTTTTGGGAACCCTAAACTGCTGGGGACACTAGTATAGATCTGATCAGATACTATACCACTAAGGGAGGTGTATGCTGCACGCGTGGGTGTTGGCGTTACTGGCACTAACCTGACGCTGCCTGGGGTGTGACGCAGACCCTCTCTGACGCTAAAACCTAATTGATATCACCCGCCGGGCGATCAGGGGGTTAAACCTTTATTGGGTTATATACAGCGGGTGCCCTGACACTATAAAAAGCAAACTGTTAACTAACCAGCGTCACCCGTAACACTTATATGGTGATCACTGGTGAAAGGGTTAACTAGGGGCAATTAGGGGGTTAAAACCTTTATTAGATAATATATGGGGGTACCTGACGCTATAAAAACGTGCGGCGAACCTAAAAAAAATTACTGGCTACCGATCGGCATCACCGACGCTAAGACAGCGATCAGAAAAACGAACGCTTAGCGACAGTGGTGATAGGGGGTGAAAGGGTTACCTGAGGGGCGATCAAGGGGGTAAACCTTTATTATATAATATATGGGGGTACCTGACGCTATAAAAACCTGCGGCAAACCTAAAAAAAATTGCTGGCTACCGATCGCCATCACCGACGCTAAGACAGCGATCAGAAAAATGATCGCTTAGCGACAGTGTTGATAGGGGGTGAAAGGGTTATCTGGGGGGCGATCAGGGGGTTAAACCTTTATTAGGGGGGGTTAGGGGGCTACACTGGACTTAAAACTAACTTTAGTGACACTTTTACAGTCACAAATGTCACTGATTGCAGTGACCATTTATTTACTGATCACTGCAATCAGTGACACGGGGGCTGGGGGGTGATCTGGGGGGGCTATTTATGTGCCTATGTGTCCTGGTGTCAATGTAGTGTTTTGTGCACTAACCTGGCATCTTCTCTTGTGCGGCGCTCGGTATATGTGAGCGCCGCAGGAGAGATGACATCACTTCCTCTGCCTGTGTTTACATTACACAGGCAGAGGAAGCTCTCTCATTCGCCGGGAGCGATCGCGAGGGGGTGGCCAGAATCGAACGGCCGTCCCCTCATCCCGGATCGCTCCTGAACAATTAACCACCGCTCACTGTAAAGGGGGGTCCGATCGGACCCCCCAACTATACAAAGGCGATCACGTAGATATACTTGATTCTGCCTGTCGGTGCCATTCTGCCGACGTATATTTACAGTGGGCGGTCGTTAAGTGGTTAAAGTGAAACCCATAAAAGTGAAATATTCCTTTAACCACTTACGACCGCTCACTGTATATATACGTCGGCAGAATGGCACGGACAGGCACAATCACGTACCTGTACGTGCCTGCCTTCATATAGTTGGGGGGGTCCCATTGGACCCCCCTTCTATGCAGTGAGCGGTCGGCATCGTTCCGGGAGCGATCTGTGATGAGGGGGCGGCCATTTGTTTCCGGCCACACCCCCCCCCCCCTTGCGATCGCTCCCGGCGAATGAAAAGCTTCCTGTGTAATGTTTACACAGGCAGGAGGAAGTGATGTCATCTCTCATGCGGCGCTCACATATACCGAGCGCCGCATGAGAGAAGACACAGAGGTTAGTGCACTAAACAGCACACTGACACCACACACATAGGCACACGATCGCCCCCCCCCCCCAGATCACCCCCCAGTCAGTGTCACTGATTGCAGTGACCATTTTTTTACTGATTACTGCAATCAGTGACATTTGTGACTGTAAGAGTGTCAGGGCAGAGTGTTTTAGGTCCAGTGTAGCCCCCTAACCCCCCCTAATAAAGGTTTAACCCCTTGATCGCCCCCCAGGTAACCCTTTCACCCCCTAGCACCGCTGTCACTAAGCGATTGTTTTTCTGATCGCTGTCTTAGTGTCGGTGATGCCGATAGGTAGCCAGTTATTTTTTTTTTTAGGTTCATCGCAGGTTTTTATAGCGTCAGGTACCCCCATATATTGCCTAATAAAGGTTTAACCCCTTGATCGCCCCCCAGGTAACCCTTTCACCCCCTTTTGCCAGTGTCACTAAGCGATCATTTTTCTGATCGCTGTATTAGTTATGCTGGTGCCGATAGGTAGACAGTTATTTTTTTTAGGTTCGCCGCAGGTTTTTATAGCGTCAGGTACCCCCATATATTATCTAAAGGTTTTAACCCCCTAATTGCCCCTAGTTAACCCTTTCACCAGTGATCACCATATAAGTGTTATGGGTGACACTGGTTAGTTAGTTTGCTTTTTATAGTGTCGGGGCACCCGCCGTATATAACCCAATAAAGGTGTAACCCCCTGATCGCCCGGCGGGTGATATCAATTAGGTTTTAGCATCAGAGAGGGTCTGCGTTGCCCCAGACAGCGTCAGGTTAGTGCCAGTAACGCTAACACCCACGCGTGAAGCATACACCTCCCTTAGTGGTATAGTATCTGAACAGATCAATATCTGATCTGATCTAATCAGATCTATACTAGCGTCCCCAGCAGTTTAGGGCTCCCAAAAACACAGTGTTAGCGGGATCAGCCCAGATACCTGCTAGCACCTGCGTTTTGCCCCTCCATCCAGCCCAAGCCACCCACGTGCAGGATCGATCACTGTCACTTACAAAACACAACACACATCTGCAGCGTTCGCAGAGACAGGCCTGATCCCTGCGACTCCAGTGCTGTAGGAGGTGATGTCACCACCACAGTTAAAAAAAGAGCATATATGCCGAAGCATGGGGGCAGCAGGGGCGGAGGAGCGATTTTGCTCCTAATGCCGTGTACATACGGTCAAAATTCCGACTGAGGCATGCCCGTGGAAAAGTCTGACCGTGTGTGGCATAACTTTTGTGGGAGGATGCCCCCATGCTTCAGCATATATAAATGGTGCATGTATGCCCATCATTATAAGTGGGTGGATGAAGGGAGGTATTCTAATGGTGGGCATACCCACCGATCAATCTCTTTTTTCGTTCAGCCAACAGGCTGCATGAAAAAAAAAGATTACAATACAAGTACAACAAGGACCAGCAACGTACTGGTATGTTGCTGGACTTTGGTTATACCAGATTGATGCCTGCGGGTTTAGGTATCATTCTTTTCAGCCAGCGGCCGACTTTCATGTAAAAGCAATCCTAGCGGCTAATTAGCCTCTGGACTGCTTTTACAAGCAGTGGGAGGGAATATCCCCCCCTCCCCCGGATATAAAAAGCACCATTGGGAAATTGGAAAAGCATTTTATCACACCGATCTTGGTGTGGTCAGATGCTTTGAGGGCAGAGGAAAGATCTAGAGTCCAATAGACACCAGTTTTTTTTAAAAATAGTACCTGTCACTACCTATTGCTATCATGGGGGATATTTACATTCCCTGAGATAACAATAACAATGATGAAAAAATATGGAAGGAACAGTTTAAAAATAAAGGAAAATTAATAATAATAAAAACCGCACCCCTGTCCCGCCCTGCTCTTGCGCAATGGCAAACGCAAGCGTTGGTCTGGCATCATATGTAAAAAGCAATTGCATCATACATGTGAGACATCACTGCGAAGGTCAGATCGAGGGCAGTCATTTTAGAAGTAGACTTCCTCTGTAAATCTAACGTGGTAACCTGTAAAGGCTTTTAAAGGTTTTTAAAAATGTATGTAGTTTGTCGCCACTGCACGTTTGTGCGAAATTTTAAAGCATGTCGTGTTTGGTATCTATGTACTCGGCCTAAGATCATCTTTTTTATTTCATCAAACATTTGGGCAATATAGTGTGTTTTGTTGCATTAAAATAAAATAAAAAAAAAGTGTTTTTTCCCCAAAAAATTTGTTTGAAAAATCGCTGTGCAAATACTGTGTGGGAAAAAAAATGCAACACCCACCATTTTAATCTGTAGGGCCTTTTGCTTTAAAGAAATATATGTTTGGGGGGTTCAACATAATTTTCTTGCAAAAAAAATATGTTTTCATGTAAACGAAGTGTCAGAAAGGGCTTTGTCTTCAAGTGGTTAGAATAGTGGATGTAAGCTTCCTAATGTTGTGTATAAAATGCCAGGAAGGTTCAAAACCCCTCCAAATGACCCCATTTTGGAAAGTAGACACCCCAAGCTATATACTAAGAGGCATGTCGAGTCCATAGAATATTTTATATGTTGACACAAGTTGCGGAAAAAGAAATTTTTTTTTTTTTTTTTTTTTTTTGCACAAAGTTGTCACTAAATGATATATTGCTCAAACATGCCATGGGCATATGTGGAATTACACCCCAAAATACATTCTGTTGCTTCTCCTGAGTACGGGGATACCACATGTGTGAGACTTTTTGGGAGCCTAGCCGCGTACGGGACCCCAAAAACTAAGCACTGCCTTCAGGCTTTCTAAGGGTGTAAATATTTGATTTCACTCCTCACTGCCTATCACAGTTTCGGAGGCCATGGAATGCCCAGATGGCACAAACCCCCCCCCCCCAAATGACCCCATTTAGGAAAGTAGACACCCCAAGCTATTTGCTGAGAGGTATGGTGAGTATTTTGCAGATCTCGCTTTTTGTCACAAAGTTTTGAAATTTTTTAAAAAAAAATATATATTTTCTTTCTTCATTTTCAAAAACAATGAGAGCTGTAAAATACTCGCCATGCCTCTCAGCAAATAGCTGGGGGTGTCTATTTTCCAAAATTGGGTCATTTGGGAGGGTTTTGTGCTATTTTGGCATTTTATGGCCTTTGAAACTGTGATAGGTAGTGAGGAGTGAAATCAAAAATTTGCGCCCTTAGAAATCCTAAAGGCGGTGCTTGGTTTTCGGGGGCCCGTACGTGGCTAGGCTCCTAAAAAGTCCCACACGTGGTATCCCCGTACTCGGGAGAAGCAGCAAAATTTATTTTGGGGTGCAATTCCACATATAACCATGGCATGTGTGAGCAATATATCATTTAGTGACAACTTTTTGTAATTTTTATTTTTTTTTAGTCATTATCACTTGAGACCAAAAAAAAATATTCAATGGTCTCAACATGCCTCTCAGCAATTTCCTTGGGGTGCCTTTTTTCAAAAATGGGGTAATTTGGGGGGTTTTGTACTGCCCTTTTAGCACCTCAAGAAATGAGATAGGCAGTCATAAATTAAAAGCTGTGTAAATTTCAGAAAATGTACCCTAGTTTTGTGCAAACCAATAAATATACGCTTATTGACTTTAGTAAAAAAAAAAAGACATGTGGCTGAATACATTTTGGCCTAAAATTTAGTTTATTCGATTTTTCTTATAACAAAAAGTAGAAAAAATCTTTTTAAAAATTTTTCAGTCTTTATCCGTTTATATCGCAAAAAAAAATGGCAGAGGTAATCAAATACCATTAAAAGAAAGCTCTATTTGTGGGCAGAAAAGGACGCAAATTTCGTTTGGGTACAACATTGCATGTCCGCACAATTTCCAGTTCAAGCAGCGCAGTGCCAAATTCTGAAAACACCTCTGGTCCTTAACCTGCATAATGGTCCGGGGCTTAAGTGGTTAAATTTCGTACCTAGGGAGTATGTATAGTATGCCTGTAAAGTAGCGCGCGTTTCCGGTGCTTAGAACTGTCCCTGCACAAAGTGTCATTTCTGAAGGAAAACATTTAAAAGCACTCGCGGCTATAATGAATTGTCGGCTCCCGGCAATACAGAGAAGTCATTGATAAAAAAAATGCGTGGGGATCCCCCCAAATTTAATTACCAGGCCCTTCAGGTCTGGTATGGATTTTAAGGGGAACTCTTTGCCAAATGTAAAAAAATTGCCTGGAGTCCCCCCCCCCCCCCAAAAAAAATCCATACCAGACCCTTTATCCGAGCACGCAACCTGGCAGGCCACAGGAAAAGAGGGGGGGTGAGAGAGTGCCCCCCTCCTGAACCGTACCAGGCCACATGCCCTCAACATGGAAGGATGCTTTGGGGGTCTGTGACCCCCTCGAAGCACCATGTCCCCATGTTAATGGGGACAAGAGCCTCATCCTCACAACCCTTGCCCAGTGATGGGGCGGGGGGCTTATCGGAATCTGGGAGACCCCTTTAACAAAGGGGACCCCCAGATCCCAGCCACCCTATGAATTGGTAAGGGGTACATTGTACCCCTACCATTTCACAAAGAAAGTGTAAACATTTAAAAAAAAAATGGACACCGTTGTGAAAAGTCCTTTATTAAAAAAAAAAAAAAGATTCCAGCGGTGGTAATCCACTCTCGGTATCCTGCGATGAATGATCTCTCCTCTCCAGGGTCCAGCGATTGGATGATCTCTCCTCTCCGGGTCTAGGCTCCAACGATGATGCGCAGCGAGGAACAGCAAGCATCCTGTCTCCACCGGAGACATCCCGGCAGCCTGTCAGGTCTCTTATGTAGCTGAGGGAGGGGCCACCTGTCACGTGACCCCATCCCCTTCTGATGCAAGGGGAAACCTGGGTTTCTCCAGTGATGTGTGGGTGAACCCGCCCCCTCTGATGCAACGGAAACCTGCGGCAAGACCCGGGTCCCCAAACACTTTTTATGACAACTTGCATATAAGAATTTAACATGAAAAATCTAAAGTGCTAATTTTAAAGTCCCATAGACTTTAACTGTGTTCGGATGTTCGAACAAATTTATTGCCTGTTCGCAAGTTCTGGTGCGAACCGAACTGGGGGGTGTTCGGCTCATCCCTAGTTGCCATATGAGACTGCGCTCCTACACATGCAAATGTGGCGTCTTGCTGGATGCCTTTCCCTGCATGGCTGTCTACCTGTAGAAGTCTGTCTGCCAATTAACATTGCAACTACTTAACCGCTTTAATACTGGGCAATTTCACCCTTCCCAGACCAATTTTCAGCTTTCCGTGCTCTCGCACTTTCAATGAGAATTGTGTGGTGATGCTACACTGTACCCAAATTAAATTTTTTATCATTTTGTTCACACAAATGGAGCTTTATTTTGGTGGTATTTATTCACTACTTAATTATAATTTTTTTGATAGATATGTATAAATCAAAATGTATTCTACACTTCTTTGATTTAAAAAAAAAAATCCAGATGAGTGTGTAGCGGGGTGTTCCCCTTTAACGCAGAGAGACTACATTACCCAGAACCCCGTTCGGCAATGTTTCCGCCGCAGAGACTCATGGGAGGGGTTATAAAAGGAGGAGGCGAGGCTGGGCTCGGCCTCTTTGGGACACGAGACTTCAGAGACTGATCCTCCTGTGCGGATGTGTCGGAGTGCAAGGCCTTAAGTCTGAGGTCTTGCGCAGCACCAAAGAGCCTTCCACCCCTCTGCGAGCCTGGGTGGCATCGGACTTCGCTCTATTACAGCATTGGTTGGATCGGGGACCCGATCGCTGGAGAGACTGTGTGTGTGTGTGTGTGTGACACAGTCGGTGGAAGTTCCCGGACTGGGACCGCAGTCCGGTTGGGTGAGAGGGCGTATGCCCAAACCATATACTGTTATTGTTAATAGGCCTATAGACTGCCGTGGCCCACAAGTTGTTCCTGATACTCTCACTGAAGAACCTTATCAGAGCTGAACTCAGTTTGCATAGCAAAGTGTTTATCCCATCTTTACCTTTCCCATTGGATTACAAATTATACTCTGTTAATGTGCACCACCGTTAAAGACCTGCCGGTGAAGAAAAGAACATCATCCCCTATAGACTAAGTTTTAGCTGTTTGAACCAGGCCTGGTGGGATTTTCTAATTTGTATGGTTACTGCGCCACAGGGCGCCTAACTAACGGTCGCCCGTGTGGCGCACTTATTGCTGTTAGCTTTATATTCATAGTGTGTTAGTGTTGCAGGGCTCTGCTATATATATATATATATTGTAAACTGTAATAAATGTTAACCCCTTTCCTAACTAAAGCTTGAGTAAATTCTATACCTATTTCATTTTAGTATTGTCTCGGTGCTTAATTACTCATACAGTATAAGATAGACATTTTGCTGTCAGAACTAGCTGTGCCAGTAGGGGGTCGAGTATATTGCCGGGGGTTGGCGGAGCTGTCTTCAGGGCCCAAACTAAATCTGCGGCCTTCTTAGTTGGAGGTATCGCTACACGTGGGGGTTCTCGTCCGGGATCCTGATGCAGCAGGTGAACGCCAGAAGTGCCGGCATGGACCCACAAACAGTAGAAGCATGGTGCAAAGCCTCTAACGCAGAGCCAAACCAGTCGATAGTCATCAGCCTCCCTGGGGAGGAATGGTCGACTGAAACGGTAGAGGAGTTAATGAAGTCAGTGTCCCCAGATCACACACACCGTGGCTGACGGAGATAAAGTCAGACCCAGACATCTCATATCAGTATGCATTAGTGGAGTACTGGGACGGGATGCCAGAGGCCTGTAAGCGCAAGTGTGTGCGGACGCCAGACAACAGAACCTATAGGTTGGCGCACGCAGTAACTGAAAAAAAGGAACCATCACCAACGGGATCACCTCCAGGCTATGGCCCGTACCCCACCGGAAAAAATAAGGCAGGGCGACGCCTCCGGTGGCGCCTGCACCTGTCACTGCTATATCACCAGAACTGATAGGGGCGATAGGGGATCTGCTAACCAAGTGTCAGAAGGCAAGCACGGTGCATGTAGAGACTAGCTACCGGAGACTAAAGACATTCTCAGGGAAGCTCCTGTCCCCGCAGGGGAAGAAGACTTTGACACCTGGGTGGAGCAGGCATTGCAGGCAGTAGAGGCATGGGAGGTGCCTGAAGTACAGAAGAGGCAACGAGTGATGGAAAGCCTTAAAGGCGCAGCAGCAGAAGCAGTGAAAAGTTTTCGGTTTGGGAATGCAGATTGCACGGCTCAAGACTGTCTAGCCATGCTGCAAGAAGAGTTTGGTCAATTGGAAAAGGTGACAGAGATGGTCTACCAATTTGAACATACTTTCCAACAACCAGAGGAGAAACTTTCCGAGTATGTTAGAAGACTGAACAGGTTGTTGTGCAAGATTGTGTTGAAGAAGGGGATGAGGCCCCAAGATACAGATGCGGCAAGAATGAAGCAAGTCTTAAAGGGATCGCTGCGCTCGGATCCAGTCTGGTTGCACCTGAAAACCTCAGGAGGAGGAACATTGCTGACTTATGCTGACTTGATAAAAATCATCAGAGATGAGGAGGCGCTGCAACAGGACCAGCAGATAATTAAGACAAATGTTGTACCCGCACAGGTGCTAGTCAATCCAGTAATGACCCCTGAAAGAGAGTCGGAGATAGACACCCTGAAAGCTCAAATGTCCAAGGTGTTAGAGATGTTGACCTCTCTGATGGAAAAAAACACAGAGGGTCCCAAGAGAGAAGTACCAAGGAAGGAATTATTCCCAGTTGCCTCAGCACCCGCATCTTTACAAGAATGGGGAGATATAGTCTGCTTTAACTGTGGAGGAATTGGACATATTGTGGCTACATGCTCCAGTCCCAAGAAGAAGAAAATAGAAAACCGCAAGCCGGCGGGAAACTTCAGAGGGCCCCGGTGAAGGAGTCAACCGGGTACCCATCACCTTCAGTGAGCTCCAAGCTGAAAGCAAAGCAGAAAATAATAGGATTTTTATAACAGCTTACCTGTAAAATCCTTTTCTTGGAGTACATCACGGGACACAGAGCGACATAGCAATTACTATGTGGGTTATATAGATTACCTTCAGGTGCTGGCACTGGCAACTTCCAAGACAGGAAGTACCCTCCCCTATATAAGCCCCTCCCATCCGGGAGCACCTCAGTTTTGTAGCAAAGCAATAAGTGTCCCCAAAAAGAGGGGTGGGAGCTCTGTGTCCCGTGATGTAATCCAAGAAAAGGATTTTACAGGTAAGCTGTTATAAAAATCCTATTTTCTTTTTCGTACATCACGGGACACAGAGCGACATAGCAATTACTATGTGGGACGTCCCAAAGCAATGCCCAAATGAGGGGAGGGATACACCATACTTGAGCTGGCGCTATCAGACATGAGGATCTTTTGCAGCCTGCAACACACTGCGCCCAAAGGCGACATCCTCCTGACTTCTAACGTCCACCTGGTAGAACCTAGTAAACGTGTGTACTGAAGACCATGTTGCGGCCTTACAGATTTGAGCCAGGGAGGCCTGGTGATGCACTGCCCATGAAGTTCCAACTGCTCTCGTGGAGTGTGCGCCCTAACTTTGAACGGAGGCGGTCTCCTTTTCAAGCCATAGGCTTGCATTATGACCTGTCGAATCCACTTGGCTAAAGTAGATCTTGATGCTGCCTGACCCTTTCTGGGGCCTTCCGGCAGAATAAACAAAGTATCCGTTCTACGAATCTGAGCAGTGGCTTTTAGATAAGCTTTAACTGCTCTTACTACATCCAAGGAATGTAATAACTTTTCCTCTACCGAGCTAGGTTTGGGAAAAAAGGAAGGAAGAACCACATCTTGGTTCAAATGAAACCTCGATACCACCTTAGGAAGAAAGGCTGGATGAGGGCGTAACACTACTCTGTCCTTATGAATAACCAGATATGGCTCTTTACAGGACATGGCGGCTAATTCCGACACTCTTCTAGCCAAACGTATGGCTACTAAAAAAATCAATTTCCTGGTGAGTAGAACCAAGGAAAAGTGCCGCAAAGGTTCAAATGGTTGCTTTTGTAGAACCGATAGAACCAGGTTTAGGTCCCATGGACATATGGGGGCTTTAACCGGTGGGATAATACGAGGCACCCCCTGTATAAAGGATTTGACAAATGAATGCGTAGCCAGGGGTCTTTGAAATAGTATTGACAAGGCCGAAACCTGACCCTTGATAGTACTTAAGGCAAACTTCCTGTCTACAGCCCACTGCAGGAAGTCCAGAATTCTGCCTATAAGGTACTTACGCGGATGCCATCTTCTGGCCTCACACCAGGCGATGTATGCCTTCCAGACTCTATAGTAAATCTGCCTGGATACAGGCTTCCTGGCATTGATTATAGTAGATACCACAGAGTTAGAGAGACCTCTCTTTTTTTAGGATGTGGGATTCAATAGCCAGGCCGTTAAACCTAGAGTTAGTAAGGAAGGGTGGTATATCGGTCCTTGCGAAAGCAGGTCCGGACGACGTGGAAGGGTCCAAGGACTCCCCACAGACATCTTTACAATCTCCGCATACCAGGCCCTTCGGGGCCATGCTGGAGCCACCAGTATCACCGGCTTCTTTTCCAACCTGACTCTGCGAAGGAGTCAAGGCAACAATTGTAGCGGTGGAAATGCATATATCAGTTTGACTGATCCCAAGGGAACGCTAGAGCATCCGAGCCGCAAGCAAGGGGATCCCTTGTCCGGGAGACAACTCTGTCCACTTTTGCGTTGAATCTGGATGCTAGCAGATCTACATCCGGTGTTCCCCATCGCTGACATATTGCTCAGAAGACCTCGGGATGAAGGGACCATTCCCTGGGCATAACTGCTGGCGACTCAAAGTCCACCTTCCAACTCTCCACTAGGGATGGGCCCGGTGCTCGATTCGAACCCATGTTCGAATCGAGCACCGGGCGTTCGCTCGCTCGTCGAGCCCAGAACTATTTGGGCCGTTCGCATCACATTCGTGTGATGCGAGCGGCCCCGCAATGCATTGCGGCCGGCGCGGCCGGCGCAGTGCATTGCTGGCTGATGATTGGCCAAGCATGCACTGTGACCCCGCATGCTTGGCCAATCACAGCGCCCGAAACTCGGAGAGCAATAATTGGCTACAGGCAGGATGCCTGTAGCCAATTACAGCTCAGGGGCTTTAGTACATGCCCCACCATTTAAAAGACCGCCACGCCATCGGCCCCGGTCACATGAGTTCCGGCTTTAGGAGAGATCAGTCTGCTGATTCTGTCTTTGCTTGATACTGAAAGATTTGCTCTTCTTTGCTAAACCATTGGCTATTTCTTTGCTAAACCATTGCTACCTAAGTCATTGATCGTTCATTGCTGCTGATTGCACAGTTAGCGTGTTATTAGCTGCTGCTGGGGATTAGTCTGGTGCGTGCTTACTGTTAGTACAGTATTGCAGTAGTACCAACCGCAGTGCTGTTAGCACAGCATTGCACCCCAACAGCACCCATAGGACTTCTAGTGTGTTAGTGGCAGCAAACAGAGCTCCTATATTTTCTTCTCAGCAGCACCCATAGGACTTCTAGTGTGTTAGTGGCAGCAAACAGAGCTCCTATATTTTCTTCTCAGCAGCACCCATAGGACTTCTAGTGTGTTAGTGGCATCACACAGAGCTCCTATATTTTCTTCTCAGCAGCACCCATAGGACTTCTAGTGTGTTAGTGGCAGCAAACAGAGCTCCTATATTTTCTTCTCAGCAGCACCCATAGGACTTCTAATGTGTTAGTGGCATCACACAGAGTTCCTATATTTTCATCTCAGAAGCACCCATAGGACTTCTAGTGTGTTAGTGCCATCACACAGAGCTCCTATATTTTCTTCTCAGAAGCACCCATAGGACTTCTAGTGTGTTAGTGGCAGCAAACAGAGCTCCTATATTTTCTTCTTAGCAGCACCCATAGGACTTCTAATGTGTTAGTGGCAGCAAACAGAGCTCCTATATTTTCATCTCAGAAGCACCCATAGGACTTCTAGTGTGTTAGTGGCATCACACATAGCTCCTATATTTTCTTCTCAGCAGCACCCATAGGACTTCTAGTGTGTTAGTGGCTAGGGATGAGCCGAACACCCCCGGGTTCGGTTCGCACCAGAACCTTCGAACGGACCGAAAGTTCGCGCGAATTTTCGAACCCTATTCGTTATAATGGACGCGAACGTTCGAAATCAAAATTGCTAATTACAACGGCCAATATGCATGTTAATGTCATAAAACAGGTTTGGGGACCCGGGTCCTGCCCCAGGGGACATATATCAATGCAAAAAGAAATTTTAAAAACTAAAGTTTTTTCGGGAGCAGTCATTTTAATGATGCATAAAGTGAAAAAAAAAAAGTGAAATTTTCCTTTAAATATGGTACCTGGGGGGTGTCTAAAGTATGCCTGTGAAGTGGCATGTGTTTCCCGTGTTTAGAACTGTCCTTGCACAAAATGACATTTGTAAAGGAAAAAAAGAAGCCATTTAAAACCACTTGCGGCTTTAATGTCATGTCTTGTCCTGGCCGCCATATGGCTGAAAATCCTTGAGAAAAATGGCATGGCTACCCCATCACCCCCCCCCCCCCCCCCCCCACCCCAGCCCCTTTGGGTCTTGTATGGATACTAAGGGAGACCCCGAACCCAAAATAAAACCCTATACCTACAACCCTATATACTCTGAACAGCAGTATATAGGTGGTGCAAACAAGACATGGACTGTAGGTTTGTTCTTAAGTAGAATCTGAACAGGTACATTATGAAGTGTAGCTACATCCCAAAAAAATCAATTTTTAAGCTTTTTGGAGAACATAGGGAGGGGTTATCACCCCTGTAACATTTGCTGTCTTTGCACATCTGTTCAGAACATGTCACCTCACTTTCCGTCCCAATGACAAATGTTTTTTGGAAAAGTGGGGTTTTAATTGAAACAAGGATTGGTGATAAAGCATCAGTAGAGAGGAGATACCTTTTTCCCAAATTAAATCTAACAGGATAGAATTTTCCTTCCTAGGGGTAGATTTCCTCTCACTTCCTGTTTTCTCTTGCCGTTTGCAAGTAGGAGTCGTTTGTAAGTTGGATGTTTGAAAGTAGGGGCCTGCCGTATATACTCTGCAGAAATTTGCCCTATTAGATGTTGGTGTAGCCACAAGACTGGTGGGCACAGGAATGGGCCCTGCTGTGAGTTAATAGATCAAGATTTGTACTTGCATGCACCTGTTGAACCGGGCAGAAAAATTGGGCCTTTGGTGGTGGTGGTGGTGGTGGTGGACGGTGTTGCCACAAGACTGTAAGCCCTCACAGTTACTCTTGGTGGGTGCAGGAATGGGCCCTGCTGTGAGTTATTAGATCAAGATTTGTAATTGCATGCACCTGTTGAACAGGGCAGAAAAATTGGGCCTTTGGTGGTGGTGGTGGTGGTGGACGGTGTTGCCACAAGACTGTAGGCCCTCATAGTTACTCTTGGTGGGCGCAGGAATGGGCCCTGCTGTGAACTATTAGATCAAGATTTGTAATTACACGCCCCTGTTAAACAGGGGCTGAAAAATTGTGCCTTAGGCATTGGTGCTGGTGCCACAACACTGCAACCCCTCACAGATACTGTACTTGGAGCACAGCAGTCACACCTGTTGCGAAGCATCTTTTTAAAAAATTGTAATTACACGCCCCTGTTATACAGGGGCTCAAAAATTGTGCCTTAGGCACTGGTGCTGGTGCCACAACACTGCAACCCCTCACAGATACTGTACTCTGAGCACAGCAATGAGACCTGTTGCAAAGCATTGCCTAAAAATTGTAATTACACGCCCCAACAGGGGCTGAAAAATTGTGCCTTAGGCACTGGTGCTGGTGCCACAACACTGCAACCCCTCACAGATACTGTACTCTGAGCACAGCAGTCACACCTGTTGCGAAGCATCTTTTTAAAAAATTGTAATTACACGCCCCTGTTATACAGGGGCTGAAAAATTGTGCCTTCGGCACTGGTGTGGTGGCATGGATCATTGAGGAGGAGGAAGAGGATAGTCAGTGAACATAACAGGACAGTCACTCAGCATCAGCATAGGCAGTCTTGAAGGGATGTGACATTATAAATTATTCCGTTATATCCGCTTCAGGTGTCTGGTAGCTGGTGGTGATCCAAGACTGATTCATTTTTATGAAGGTCAGTCGATCAACCGAGTCGGTGGACAGACGCACCCTATGATCGGTGACAAATCCTCCAGCAGCACTGAATGTGCGTTCGGAAAGAACGCTGGATGCAGGACAGGCCAGTAGCTCAATTGCATACTGTGCAAGCTCTGGCCAGTGATCCATCCTCAGGACCCAGTAAGCCAGAGGATTTTCGGTGGGAAAGGTGTCCAAGTCTGACCTTGCCCCTAGGTATTCCTGCACCATGTATATCAGACGCTGGCGATGGTTGCTGGAACCGATCATACCTTGGGGCTGCGGACTAAAAAATTGTCTGAACGCATCGGTCAGACGTCCACCTTCCCCACCGCTCCTTCTGCTACTGACCGAAGCCTCAGCAACTCGTCGTCCAGGACCAGGAGTTTGTAACCTCCCAGTTTCTGGGAACGCGTTGCACAGACCTTTCTGCAAGGCCTCCCTGAGATGTCTCATCCTCTGCTCCCTCTGCGACGGCAAGATAAGGTCCGCAACCTTACCCTTGTACCGTGGATCAAGGAGAGTGGCCAGCCAGTAATGGTCACTCTCCTTGATCCGAAGAACACGAGGATCCTTCCGCAGGCTTTGCAGGATCAGGGAGGCCATGCAGCGTAGGTTAGCTGAGGCATTCGGTCCGGAGTCTTCTGGGTCACTGAGGATGACATGATCGCCAGCCACCTCCTCCCAGCCACGTACAAGTCCACTGGTTTGTTGGGACTGTACATCATCCCTAAAAGACTGCTGCTGCTGATGCTGAGTGCCAGGCTCCACCTCCATGCTCACACAATCCTCCTCCTCCTCCTCTTCCTGTGTGATGGGTGGGACAGAAGGAACATTGTCTGGATAAAGGGGGCCTTGAGAGACAAGGAAGTCCTCCTCTTCCTGCCTCTGTTCTGCCTCAAGTGCCCTGTCCATTATCCCACGCAGCGTATGCTCCAACAGGTGGACAAGAGGTACAGTGTCACTGATGCATGCACTGTCACTGCTCACCATCCTCGTGGCCTCCTCAAATGGTGAGAGGACAGTGCATGCATCCCTGATCATGCTCCACTGGCGTGGGGAAAAAAAGCCAAGCTCCCCTGACCCTGTCCTGGTGCCGTAGTCGCAAAGGTACTCATTGATGGCCCTCTGCTGCGTGTGCAGTCGCTGCAGCATGGCCAACGTTGAGTTCCACCTGGTGGGCATGTCACATATTAGGCGGTTCTTGGGCAGGTTCAGCTCCTTTTGCAGCTCAGTCAGCCGAGCACTGGCATTATAAGATCGGCGGAAATGCACACAGACTTTCCTGGCCTGCCTCAGGACATCCTGTAAGCCTGGGAACCTGCCCAAGAACCGCTGCACCACCAGGTTGAGGACGTGAGCCATACAGGGCACATGGGTGAGCTGCCCCTGTCGCAGGGCGGAGAGGAGGTTGGTGCCATTATCAGAAACGACCATTCCTGGCTTAAGCTGGCGTGGCATCAACCACCTCTCGGCCTGCCCCTGCAGAGCTGCCAGAACCTCTGGCCCAGTGTGGCTCCTGTCCCCCAAACACACCAGCGCAAGCACGGCATGGCATCTTTTTGCCTGCGTACTCGCGTAGCCCCTTGTACGCCTACGGAGCACCGCTGGTTCCGAGGACAGAGCACTCGAAGAGGACATGGAGGAAGAAGAAGAGGAGGGGGTGGAGGAGAGAGGTGTCTCACAACCAGTAGTAGCATTTTGGAGGCGTGGTGGCGGAACAACCTCCAACACTACTGCACCTTGTCCTGCATCCCTCCCAGCTGCCAATAGAGTGACCCAATGGGCCGTGAAAGAAAGATAACGTCCCTGTCCATGCCTGCTGGACCATGAGTCAGCGGTAATATGCACCTTACCGCTGACCGCCCTGTCCAGCGAGGCATGGACATTGCCTTCCACATGGCAGTAGAGAGACGGAATCGCCTTCTGTGAGAAAAAGTGGCGTTTGGGAACCTGCCACTGAGGAACCGCACATTGAACAAACTCACGGAAGGGGGCCGAGTCTATCAACTGAAAAGGCAGCAGTTGAAGTGCTAGCAATTTAGCCAAGCTAGCATTCAACCGCTGGGCATGTGGATGGCTGGGAGTATACTTCTTTCGACGGTCCAGCAGCTGGGGCAGGGAAATTTGCCTGCTACAATCGGACGTCGGTGTACTGCAAGTACTTGGTTGTGACACACCTAATTCTACACCTTCAGTCCTCTCAGAGCAGCTTTCAGAGAGGACTGAAGATATAGTGTGGATGGAGATCCCAGCTGATGAGGAGCAAGGAGAGGTCCGCTTTGTTCTTTGGTGTGGGTCTTTTATGTGTGCTTGCCAACGAGCTGCATGGCAGGTCGACATATGTCTGCTCATGCTTGTGGTGCCCAAGCGGCTGATGTTTTGGCCACGCGAGATACGCTTGAGACAAATATTGCAAATAGCAGTGGTGCGATCTGATGCACTCGTCTCAAAAAAGGCCCACACCAAAGAACTTTTGTGATAACGTGCAGAGGCAGCGCCCTGCACAGGCGGAGCTCTGCGGTGTGGTACAGTTGCTGTGCTGGCCTCTAGCTGGCCTCCAGGGGGCATCCTGCCTCGTTGGACATGTGACGCTGCATCCTCCTCCTCCTCCTCCTCCTCTCTCCCTTCAGGCACCCACGTGGAGTCAGTGACCTCATCATCCCCTCCCTCTTCACCACTAGAGCAAACCTGGCAGTAAGCTGCAGCTGGTGGAACACTACTGCCAGATTGCTGTCCTTCAGCATCCCCTCTCTCTGCGCGCACACTACTGACTTCCTCAAGCTGGGTATCATCATCCGAGCCTTCGAATCGTTGGGCATCCTCCTGGAGCATGTACCCAACACTGTGCTCAAACAGTTCGGGGGACTCCTCAGGAGGACATGGTGGTTCTAGGGAAGGGGTGGCTGATGATGCCATTGAGTACGCGTTGGCAGCTGCTCTGCCAGTACCCTGAGCCTGGGTGAGAGAGGATGAGGAGGATGAGGAGGGCTTGGTCATCCATTCTACCAAGCCTTCGGCATGATGCGGCTCCACATGTCCAGCTGCCGAAAACAAAGACAAGCGTGTCCCATGGCCACGTGCTGATGACGATGCACGACCACGTCCACGGCCAGCACTGTTGTCTCTAGAAACAGAGCCTGCCTGCCCTGTGTTCTTGCCTCGGCACGCTCTGCCTCTCCTTGGCGGTCTTCCAGCCATTGTAGTCGGTAGTGTATATAGTATAAAAAATAGAACTCCTATGTGTGCTCACAACACACTGTAGGTCCTATGGGTGCTGACACTAACACACTATAGGTACTATGTGTGCTGCTGAGAAGAAAATATAGGAGCTCTGTTTGCTGCCACTAACACACTAGAAGTCCTATGGGTGCTGCTGAGAAGAAAATATAGGAGCTCTGTGTGATGCCACTAACACACTAGAAGTCCTATGGGTGCTGCTGAGATGAAAATATAGGAACTCTGTGTGATGCCACTAACACATTAGAAGTCCTATGGGTGCTGCTGAGAAGAAAATATAGGAGCTCTGTTTGCTGCCACTAACACACTAGAAGTCCTATGGGTGCTGCTGAGAAGAAAATATAGGAGCTCTGTTTGCTGCCACTAACACACTAGAAGTCCTATGGGTGCTGCTGATAAGAAAATATAGGAGCTCTGTGTGATGCCACTAACACACTAGAAGTCCTATGGGTGCTGCTGAGATGAAAATATAGGAACTCTGTGTGATGCCACTAACACACTAGAAGTCCTATGGGTGCTGCTGAGAAGAAAATATAGGAGCTCTGTTTGCTGCCACTAACACACTAGAAGTCCTATGGGTGCTGCTGAGAAGAAAATATAGGAGCTCTGTTTGCTGCCACTAACACACTAGAAGTCCTATGGGTGCTGCTGAGAAGAAAATATAGGAGCTCTGTGTGATGCCACTAACACACTAGAAGTCCTATGGGTGCTGCTGAGAAGAAAATATAGGAGCTCTGTTTGCTGCCACTAACACACTAGAAGTCCTATGGGTGCTGCTGAGAAGAAAATATAGGAGCTCTGTTTGCTGCCACTAACACACTAGAAGTCCTATGGGTGCTGCTGAGAAGAAAATATAGGAGCTCTGTGTGATGCCACTAACACACTAGAAGTCCTATGGGTGCTGCTGAGAAGAAAATATAGGAGCTCTGTTTGCTGCCACTAACACACTAGAAGTCCTATGGGTGCTGCTGAGAAGAAAATATAGGAGCTCTGTTTGCTGCCACTAACACACTAGAAGTCCTATGGGTGCTGCTGATAAGAAAATATAGGAGCTCTGTGTGATGCCACTAACACACTAGAAGTCCTATGGGTGCTGCTGAGATGAAAATATAGGAGCTCTGTTTGCTGCCACTAACACACTAGAAGTCCTATGGGTGCTGCTGAGAAGAAAATATAGGAGCTCTGTTTGCTGCCACTAACACACTAGAAGTCCTATGGGTGCTGTTGGGGTGCAATGCTGTGCTAACAGCACTGCGGTTGGTACTACTGCAATACTGTACTAATAACAGTAAGCACGCACCAGACTAATCCCCAGCAGCAGCTAATAACACACTAACTGTGCAATCAGCAGCAATGAACGATCAATGACTTAGGTAGCAATTGTTTAGCAAAGAAATAGCCAATGGTTTAGCAAAGAAGAGCAAATCTTTCAGTATCAAGCAAAGACAGAATCAGCAGACTAATCTCTCCTAAAGCCGGAACTCATGTGACCGGGGCCGATGGCGTGGCGGCCTTTTAAATGGTGGGGCGTGTACTAAAGCCCCTGAGCTGTAATTGGCTACAGGCGTCCTGCCTGTAGCCAATTATTGCTCTCCGAGTTTCGGGCGCTGTGATTGGCCAAGCATGCGGGGTCACAGTGCATGCTTGGCCAATCATCAGCCAGCAATGCACTGCGCCGGCCGCAATGCATTGCGGGGCCGCTCGCATCACACGAATGTGATGCGAACGGCCCAAATAGTTCTGGGCTCGATGAGCGAGCGAACGCCCGATGCTCGATTCGAACATGGGTTCGAATCGAGCACCGGGCCCATCCCTATTAGTGGCATCACACAGAGCTCCTATATTTTCATCTCAGAAGCACCCATAGGACTTCTAGTGTGTTAGTGGCATCACACAGAGCTCCTATATTTTCTTCTCAGCAGCACCCATAGGACTTCTAGTGTGTTAGTGGCAGCAAACAGAGCTCCTATATTTTCTTCTCAGCAGCACCCATAGGACTTCTAGTGTGTTAGTGGCATCACACAGAGTTCCTATATTTTCATCTCAGAAGCACCCATAGGACTTCTAGTGTGTTAGTGGCAGCAAACAGAGCTCCTATATTTTCTTCTTAGCAGCACCCATAGGACTTCTAATGTGTTAGTGGCAGCAAACAGAGCTCCTATATTTTCATCTCAGAAGCACCCATAGGACTTCTAGTGTGTTAGTGGCATCACACAGAGCTCCTATATTTTCATCTCAGAAGCACCCATAGGACTTCTAGTGTGTTAGTGGCATCACACAGAGCTCCTATATTTTCTTCTCAGCAGCACCCATAGGACTTCTAGTGTGTTAGTGGCATCTAGTGATGAGCCGAACACCCCCGGGTTCGGTTCGCACCAGAACCCGCGAACGGACCGAAAGTTCGAACGAACATTAGAACCCTATTAAATACAATGGATGCGAACGTTCGAATTCTAAAGTGCTAATTATAACAACTATTATGCATGTTATTGTCCTAAAAAGGGTTTGGGAACCCGGGTTCTGCACCAGGGGACATGTATCAATGCAAAAAGAAGTTTTAAAAACGGTCGTTTTTCGGGAGCAGTCATTTTAATGATGCATAAAGTGAAAAAAAAAAAGTCAAATATTCCTTTAAATATCGTACCTGGGGGGTGTCTAAAGTATGCCTGTGAAGTGCCACGTGTTTCCCGTGTTTAGAACTGTCCCTGCACAAAATGACACTTCTAAAGGAAAAAAAAGCCATTTAAAACTGCTTGCGGCTTTAATGTAATGTCTGGTCCCGGTAATATGGATGAAATTCTTTAAGAAAAATGGCATAGCTACCCCATGACCCCCCCCCCTACCCCAGCCCATTACCAGCCCCTTTGGGTCTTGTATGGATATTAAGGGGAACCCCGCACATAAAATAAAAAAGGCCCTATATACTCTGAACAGCCCTATACAGGCGGTGCATACAAGACAGGGACTGTAGGTTTGTTCTTATGTAGAGTCTGTTTGTAATTTTGAACAGGTACATTGTTGAAGTGTAGCTCCAGACCAAAAATCTATTTTTAAACTTTTTGGAAAACATAGGTAAGGGTTATCACCCCTGTAACATTTGTTTTGCTGTCTGTGCCCCTGTTCAGAACATTTCACCTCACTTTCCGTCCCAATGACAACTGTTTTTGAAATGTGGTGTTTTTCTTGAAACAAGGATTGCTGATAAAGCATCAGTACAGAGGAGACACCTTTCTCCCATATTTATTCTTACAGGAGAGAATTTTCCTTCCTAGTGGTAGATTTCCTCTCACTTCCTGTTGTCTTCTTGCGTTTGCAAGTAGGAGTCGTTTGTAAGTTGGATGTTTGAAAGTAGGGACCTGCCGTATATACTCTGCAGAAATAGGCCCCTTAGTTGTTGGTGTTGGCACAACACTGTAAGCACTCACAGTTACTCTTGGTTGGTGCTGGAACGCCCTGCTGTCAACTATATCAGGAATTTTAATTACATATAATTGTTGAACAGTGGTAGTAAAAATTGGGCCTTTGATGGTGGTGCTGGTGCCACAACACTGTAAGCCCTGACAGTTACTCTTGGTGGGTGCAGCAATGGGCCCTGCTGTGAATTATTAGATCAAGAATTGTAATTACATGCCCCTGTTGAACAGGGGCTGAAAAATTGGGCCTTAGGCACTGGTGGCACAACACTGCAACCCCTCACAGATACTGTACTTGGAGCACAGCAATGAGCCCTGTTGCAAAGTATTGCTTCAAAAATTGTAATGACACGCCCCTGTTAAACAGGGGCTGAAAAATTGGGCCTTAGGCACTGGTGGCACAACACTGCAACTCCTCACAGATACTGTACTTGGAGCACACCAATGAGCCCTGTTGCAAAGTATTGCTTCAAAAATTGTAATGACACGCCCCTGTTAAACAGGGGCTGAAAAATTGGGCCTTAGGCACTGGTGGCACAACACTGCAACTCCTCACAGATACTGTACTTGGAGCACAGCAATGAGCCCTGTTGCAAAGTATTGCTTCAAAAATTGTAATGACACGCCCCTGTTAAACAGGGGCTGAAAAATTGGGCGTTAGGCACTGGTGGCGGCACCCATAAACAAAAATGATCTTACAAGCTATCATCATCAATCGTATCATTGAGGACTCGGAGGAGGAGGATAGCCAGTCAACATAACAGCACAGGCACTCAGCATCAGCATCAGTCTTGAAGGGATGTGACATGTTAAAATCAATTAGTCTGTTATATCAGCATCAGGTGTGTGGTAGCTGGTGGTGATCCAAGACTGGTTCATCTTGATGAAAGTCAGTCGATCAACCGAGTCGGTGGACAGGCGCACCCTGTGATCCGTGACAAATCCTCCAGCAGCACTGAATGTGCGTTCCGAAAGAACGCTGGATGCAGGACAGGCCAGTAGCTCAATTGCATACTGTGCAAGCTCTGGCCAGTGATCCATCCTCAAGACCCAGTAAGCCAGAGGATTTTCGGTGGGGAAGGTGTCCAAGTCTGACCTTGCCCCTAGATATTCCTGCACCATGTTTATCAGACGCTGGCGATGGTTGCTGGAACCGATCATACTTTGGGGCTGCGGACTAAAGAATTGTCTGAACGCATCGGTCAGACGGCCACCTTCCCCACCGCTCCTTCTTTGACTGGCCGAAGCCTCAGCAACTCGTTGTCCAGGACCAGGAGTTTGCAACCTCCCAGTCTCTGGGAACGCGTTGCACAGACCTTTCTGCAAGGCCTCCCGGAGTTGTCTCATCCTCTGCTCCCTCTGCGACGGTAACATAAGGTCCGCAACCTTACCCTTGTACCGTGGATCAAGGAGAGTGGCCAGCCAGTAATGGTCCCTCTCCTTGATCCGAAGAATACGAGGATCCTTCCGCAGACTTTGCAGGATCAGGGAGGCCATGCAGCGTAGGTTTGCTGAGGCATTCGCTCCGGAGTCCTCTGGGTCACTAAGGACGACATGATCCGCAGCCACCTCCTCCCAGCCACGTACAAGTCCACTGGTTTCTTGGGACTGTAAATCATCCCTAAAAGACTGCTGCTGATGATGCTGAGTGCCAGCCTCCACCTCCATGCTGACACAATCCTCCTCCTCCTCCTCCTCCTCCTCCTCCTCCTCCTCTTCCTGTGTGATGGGTGGGACAGAAGGAACACTGTCTGGGTAAAGGGGGCCTTGAGAGGCAAGGAAGTCCTCCTCTTCCTGCCTCTGTTCTGCCTCAAGTGCCCTGTCCATTATTCCACGCAGCGTGTGCTCCAACAGGTGGACAAGAGGTACAGTGTCACTGATGCATGCACTGTCACTGCTCACCATCCTCGTGGCCTCCTCAAATGGTGCCAGGACAGTGCATGCATCCCTGATCATGCCCCACTGGCGTGGAGAAAAAAAACCAAGCTCCCCTGACCCTGTCCTGGTGCCGTAGTCGCACAGGTACTCATTGATGGCCCTCTGCTGCGTGTGCAGCCGCTGCAGCATGGCCAACGTTGAGTTCCACCTGGTGGGCATGTCACATATAAGGCGGTTCTTGGGCAGGTTCAACTCCTTTTGCAGCTCAGCCAGGCGAGCACTGGCATTATAAGATCTGCGGAAATGCACACAGACTTTCCTGGCCTGCCTCAGGACATCCTGTAAGCCCGGGTACCTGCCCAAGAAGCGCTGCACCACCAGGTTAAGGACGTGAGCCACACAGGGCACATGGGTCAGTTGTCCCTGTCGGAGGGCGGAGAGGAGGTTGGTGCCATTGTCGCAAACCACCATTCCTGGCTTAAGCTGGCGTGGCGTCAACCACCTCTCGGCCTGGCCCTGCAGAGCAGACAGGACCTCTGCCCCAGTGTGGCTTCTGTCCCCCAAACACACCAGCGCAAGCACGGCATGGCATCTTTTTGCCTGCGTACTTGCGTAGCCCCGTGAACGGCTACGGAGCACCGCTGGTTCATAGGACAAACCACAGGAAGAGGCCATGGAGGAAGAAGAAGAGGAGGGGGTGGAGGAGAGAGGTGTGTCACAACCAGTAGTAGCATTTTGGAGGCGTGGCGGTGGGACAACCTCCAACACTACTGCACCTTGTCCTGAATCCTTCCCAGCTGCCAAAAGAGTGACCCAATGGGCCGTGAAAGAAAGGTAACGTCCCTGTCCATGCCTGCTGGACCATGAGTCAGCGGTAATATGCACCTTACCGCTGACCGCCCTGTCCAGCGAGGCCAAGACATTGCCTTCCACATGCCGGTAGAGAGCCGGAATAGCCTTCCGTGAGAAAAAGTGGCGTTTGGGAACCTGCCACTGAGGAACTGCACATTGCACAAACTCACGGAAGGGGGCCGAGTCTACCAACTGAAAAGGCAGCAGTTGAAGCGCTAGCAATTTAGCCAAGCTAGCATTCAACCGCTGGGCATGTGGATGGCTGGGAGTGAACTTCTTTCGACGGTCCAGCAGCTGGGGCAGGGAAATTTGCCTGCTAGAATCGGACGTCGGTGTACTGCTAGCAGAGTGGGCGCAAGTACTTGGCTGTGACACACCTAATTCTACACCTTCATTCCTCTCAGTGCATGTTTCAGAGAGGACTGAAGTTATAGTGGGGTTGGAGATCCCAGCTGATGCGGTGCAAGGAGAGGTCCGCTTTGTTCTTTGGTGTGGGTCTTTGAGGTAGGCTTGCCAACGAGCTGCATGGCAGGTCAACATATGTCTGGTCAGGCATGTGGTACCCAAGCGGCTGATGTTTTGGCCACGCGATATACGCTTGAGACATATGTTGCAAACAGCAGCTGTGCGATCTGATGCACTAGCCTCAAAAAAGGCCCACACCAAAGAACTTTTTGAATGACGGGCAGAGGCAGCGCCCTGCACAGGCGGAGCTCTGCGGTGTGATTCCGTCGGTGTACTGCCCTTACGCTGGCCACCAAAGGGCATCCTGCCTCGTTGGAGATGTGCCTCCTCCTCATCCTCCTCCTCCTCCTCTCTCCTATTAGGCACCCACGTGGAGTCAGTGACCTTATCATCCCCTCCCTCCTCATCACTGGAGCCAATCTGGCAGTATGCTGCAGCTGCTGGAACATGACTGCCAGATTGGTGTCCTTCTTGAGCATCCCCTCTGTCTGCTCTCACGCTACTGCCTTCCTCTAGCTGGGTTTCATCATCAGACCCTTCGAAACGCTGGGCATCCTCCTGGAGCATGTACCCAACACTGTGCTGAAACAGTTCGGGGGACTCCTCAGGAGGAGGACATGGTGGGTCTAGGGAAGGAGTGACTGATGATTTGTCTGACATTGATACCAGGGAAGACGACGCTTTGGCAGCTGCTTTTCCAGTACCCTGAGCCTGGGTGAGAGAGGATGAGGAGGAGGAGGAGGGCTTGGTCATCCACTCTACCAAGTCTTCGGCATGATGTGGCTCAACATGTCCAGCTGCCGAAAAGAAGGACAAGCGTGTCCCATGGCCATGTGCTGATGACAATGCACCGCGTCCACGACCAGCACTGTTGCCCCCAGACACAGAGCCTGCTTGCCCTCTTTTATTGCCTCCTGACTGTCTGCCTCTCCTTGTTTGCCTTCCAGACATTCTAATAGATGGCCTGCAGGGAGATGGGAAAAAAGCAATAAGGGCTACCTTCAGGTGTCCTTCTCTGTCCCTTGAAACAAGGACTTTCACAGTGAAAGAAACTGACACTCTCCCTACCTACAGTTTTCTGTCCCTAGAAAAAATGTTTTTTTTAATCACAATATAGCACAAGGACAATTCACTCACTGTCCTTACAGGTCCCTGGAAACAAGGACTTGCAGAGTGAAATAAACTGACACTCTCCCTACCTACAGTTTTCTGTCCCTAGAATAAATGTTTTTTTTAAGCACACTATAGCACAAGGACAATTCACTCACTGTCCTTACAGGTCCCTGGAAACAAGGACTTGCAGAGTGAAATAAACTGACACTCTCCCTACCTACAGTTTTCTGTCCCTAGAATAAATGTTTTTTTTAATCACAATATAGCACAAGGACAATTCACTCACTGTCCTTCCAGGTCCCTGGAAACAAGGACTTGCAGAGTGAAATAAACTGACACTCTCCCTACCTACATTTTTCTGTCCCTAGAATAAATGTTTTTTTTAAGCACAATATAGCACAAGGACAATTCACTCACTGTCCTTACAGGTCCCTGGAAACAAGGACTTGCAGAGTGAAAGAAAAAAAACACTCTCCCTACCTACAGTTTTCTGTCCCTAGAAAAAATGTTTTTTTTAATCACAATATAGCACAAGGACAATTCACTCACTGTCCTTCCAGGTCCCTGGAAACAAGGACTTGCAGAGTGAAATAAACTGACACTCTCCCTACCTACAGTTTTCTGTCCCTAGAATAAATGTTTTTTTTAAGCACACTATAGCACAAGGACAATTCACTCACTGTCCTTACAGGTCCCTGGAAACAAGGACTTGCAGAGTGAAAGAAAAAAAACACTCTCCCTACCTACAGTTTTCTGTCCCTAGAAAAAATGTTTTTTTTTAATCACAATATAACACAAGGACAATTCACTCACTGTCCTTCCAGGTCCCTGGAAACAAGGACTTGCAGAGTGAAATAAACTGACACTCTCCCTACCTACAGTTTTCTGTCCTTAGAATAAATGTTTTTTTTAAGCACAATATAGCACAAGGACAATTCACTCACTGTCCTTACAGGTCCCTGGAAACAAGGACTTGCAGAGTGAAAGAAAAAAAACACTCTCCCTACCTACAGTTTTCTGTCCCTAGAAAAAAATTTTTTTTTAATCACAATATAGCACAAGGACAATTCACTCACTGTCCTTCCAGGTCCCTGGAAACAAGGACTTGCAGAGTGAAATAAACTCACACTCTCCCTACCTACAGTTTTCTGTCCCTAGAATAAATGTTTTTTTTAAGCACAATATAGCACAAGGACAATTCACTCACTGTCCTTACAGGTCCCTGGAAACAAGGACTTGCAGAGTGAAAGAAAAAAAACACTCTCCCTACCTACAGTTTTCTGTCCCTAGAAAAAATGTTTTTTTTAATCACAATATAGCACAAGGACAATTCACTCACTGTCCTTACAGGTCCCTGGAAACAAGGACTTTCACAGTGAAAGAAACTGACACTCTCCCTACCTACAGTTTTCTGTCCCTAGAAAAAATGTTTTTTTTAATCACAATATAGCACAAGGACAATTCACTCACTGTCCTTACAGGTCCCTGGAAACAAGGACTTGCAGAGTGAAATAAACTGACACTCTCCCTACCTACAGTTTTCTGTCCCTAGAATAAATGTTTTTTTTAAGCACACTATAGCACAAGGACAATTCACTCACTGTCCTTACAGGTCCCTGGAAACAAGGACTTGCAGAGTGAAATAAACTGACACTCTCCCTACCTACAGTTTTCTGTCCCTAGAATAAATGTTTTTTTTAATCACAATATAGCACAAGGACAATTCACTCACTGTCCTTCCAGGTCCCTGGAAACAAGGACTTGCAGAGTGAAATAAACTGACACTCTCCCTACCTACAGTTTTCTGTCCCTAGAATAAATGTTTTTTTTAAGCACAATATAGCACAAGGACAATTCACTCACTGTCCTTACAGGTCCCTGGAAACAAGGACTTGCAGAGTGAAAGAAAAAAAACACTCTCCCTACCTACAGTTTTCTGTCCCTAGAAAAAATGTTTTTTTTAAGCACAATATAGCACAAGGACAATTCACTCACTGTCCTTACAGGTCCCTGGAAACAAGGACTTGCAGAGTGAAAGAAAAAAAACACTCTCCCTACCTACAGTTTTCTGTCCCTAGAAAAAATGTTTTTTTTAATCACAATATAACACAAGGACAATTCACTCACTGTCCTTCCAGGTCCCTGGAAACAAGGACTTGCAGAGTGAAATAAACTGACACTCTCCCTACCTACAGTTTTCTGTCCCTAGAATAAATGTTTTTTTTAAGCACAATATAGCACAAGGACAATTCACTCACTGTCCTTACAGGTCCCTGGAAACAAGGACTTGCAGAGTGAAAGAAAAAAAACACTCTCCCTACCTACAGTTTTCTGTCCCTAGAAAAAATGTTTTTTTTAATCACAATATAGCACAAGGACAATTCACTCACTGTCCTTCCAGGTCCCTGGAAACAAGGACTTGCAGAGTGAAATAAACTGACACTCTCCCTACCTACAGTTTTCTGTCCCTAGAAAAAATGTTTTTTTTAATCACAATATAGCACAAGGACAATTCACTCACTGTCCTTACAGGTCCCTGGAAACAAGGACTTGCAGAGTGAAAGAAAAAAAACACTCTCCCTACCTACAGTTTTCTGTCCCTAGAAAAAATGTTTTTTTTAATCACAATATAACACAAGGACAATTCACTCACTGTCCTTCCAGGTCCCTGGAAACAAGGACTTGCAGAGTGAAATAAACTGACACTCTCCCTACCTACAGTTTTCTGTCCCTAGAAAAAATGTTTTTTTTAAGCACAATATAGCACAAGGACAATTCACTCACTGTCCTTACAGGTCCCTGGAAACAAGGACTTGCAGAGTGAAAGAAAAAAAACACTCTCCCTACCTACAGTTTTCTGTCCCTAGAAAAAATGTTTTTTTTAATCACAATATAGCACAAGGACAATTCACTCACTGTCCTTACAGGTCCCTGGAAACAAGGACTTGCAGAGTGAAATAAACTGACACTCTCCCTACCTACAGTTTTCTGTCCCTAGAATAAATGTTTTTTTTAATCACAATATAGCACAAGGACAATTCACTCACTGTCCTTCCAGGTCCCTGGAAACAAGGACTTGCAGAGTGAAATAAACTGACACTCTCCCTACCTACAGTTTTCTGTCCCTAGAATAAATGTTTTTTTTAAGCACAATATAGCACAAGGACAATTCACTCACTGTCCTTACAGGTCCCTGGAAACAAGGACTTGCAGAGTGAAAGAAAAAAAACACTCTCCCTACCTACAGTTTTCTGTCCCTAGAAAAAATGTTTTTTTTAAGCACAATATAGCACAAGGACAATTCACTCACTGTCCTTACAGGTCCCTGGAAACAAGGACTTGCAGAGTGAAAGAAAAAAAACACTCTCCCTACCTACAGTTTTCTGTCCCTAGAAAAAATGTTTTTTTTAATCACAATATAGCACAAGGACAATTCACTCACTGTCCTTACAGGTCCCTGGAAACAAGGACTTGCAGAGTGAAAGAAACTGACACTGTCCCTACCTACAGTTTTCTGTCCCTAGAATAAATGTTTTTTTTAAGCACAATATAGCACAAGGAGAATTCACTCACTGTCCTTCCAGGTCCCTGGAAACAAGGACTTGCAGAGTGAAATAAACTGACACTCTCCCTACCTACAGTTTTCTGTCCCTAGAATAAATGTTTTTTTTAAGCACAATATAGCACAAGGACAATTCACTCACTGTCCTTACAGGTCCCTGGAAACAAGGACTTGCAGAGTGAAAGAAACTGACACTCTCCCTACCTACAGTTTTCTGTCCCTAGAATAAATGTTTTTTTTAAGCACACTATAGCACAAGCACAAAACACACTGACACTCTCCCTACCTATCCTTCTCTTTCCCTAAACTAAAGGAATCCAGGTTAAGCAAGAAAGAAATAACAGTCACTGTCCCTGCCTATGCTGCTCTATCCCTGCTCCGGAACACACTACACTAGGCCGCCGTGCTGGCGGCCTTTTATAGTGTGGGGCGTGTACTAAACACCCTCAGCAATAATTGGCCACAGACATCCTGCCTGTGGCCAATCATTGCTCTCCTCGCTGCCGGCGCTGTGATTGGCCAAGCATGCGGGGTCACAGTGCATGCTTGGCCAATCACAGCGCCTGGATGACACTGCGATGGCGTAGTGCATTGTGGGCCGTTCGCGTCACTCGAATTTGGCGCGAACGGCCCAAATCGTTCGATCTTCGTCGAACGATCGAACAGCCGATGTTCGAGTCGAACGTATGTTCGACTCGAACACGAAGCTCATCCCTAGTGGCATCACACAGAGCTCCTATATTTTCATCTCAGAAGCACCCATAGGACTTCTAGTGTGTTAGTGGCAGCACACAGAGCTCCTATATTTTCTTCTCAGCAGCACCCATAAGACTTCTAGTGTGTTAGTGGCAGCAAACAGAGCTCCTATATTTTCTTCTCAGCAGCACCCATAGGACTTCTAGTGTGTTAGTGGCATCACACAGAGCTCCTATATTTTCTTCTCAGCAGCACCCATAGGACTTCTAGTGTGTTAGTGGCAGCAAACAGAGCTCCTATATTTTCATCTCAGAAGCACCCATAGGACTTCTAGTGTGTTAGTGACATCACACAGAGCTCCTATATTTTCATCTCAGAAGCACCCATAGGACTTCTAGTGTGTTAGTGGCATCACACATAGCTCCTATATTTTCTTCTCAGCAGCACCCATAGGACTTCTAGTGTGTTAGTGGCATCACACAGAGCTCCTATATTTTCATCTCAGAAGCACCCATAGGACTTCTAGTGTGTTAGTGGCATCACACAGAGCTCCTATATTTTCTTCTCAGCAGCACCCATAGGACTTCTAGTGTGTTAGTGGCAGCAAACAGAGCTCCTATATTTTCTTCTCAGAAGCACCCATAGGACTTCTAGTGTGTTAGTGGTATCACACAGAGTTCCTATATTTTCTTCTCAGCAGCACCCATAGGACTTCTAGTGTGTTAGTGGCAGCAAACAGAGCTCCTATATTTTCATCTCAGAAGCACCCATAGGACTTCTAGTGTGTTAGTGGCATCACACAGAGCTCCTATATTTTCATCTCAGAAGCACCCATAGGACTTCTAGTGTGTTAGTGGCATCACACATAGCTCCTATATTTTCTTCTCAGCAGCACCCATAGGACTTCTAGTGTGTTAGTGGCATCACACAGAGCTCCTATATTTTCATCTCAGAAGCACCCATAGGACTTCTAGTGTGTTAGTGGCATCACACAGAGCTCCTATATTTTCTTCTCAGCAGCACCCATAGGACTTCTAGTGTGTTAGTGGCAGCAAACAGAGCTCCTATATTTTCTTCTCAGAAGCACCCATAGGACTTCTAGTGTGTTAGTGGTATCACACAGAGTTCCTATATTTTCATCTCAGAAGCACCCATAGGACTTCTAGTGTGTTAGTGGCATCACACAGAGCTCCTATATTTTCTTCTCAGCAGCACCCATAGGACTTCTAGTGTGTTAGTGGCATCACACAGAGCTCCTATATTTTCATCTCAGAAGCACCAATAGGACTTCTAGTGTGTTAGTGGCAGCAAACAGAGCTCCTATATTTTCTTGTCAGCAGCACACATAGTACCTATAGTGTGTTAGTGTCAGCACTCAGCACCCATAGGACCTACAGTGTGTTGTGAGCACACATAGGAGTTCTATTTTTTATACTATATACACTACCGACTACAATGGCTGGAAGACCGCCAAGGAGAGGCAGAGCGTGCCGAGGCAAGAACACAGGGCAGGCAGGCTCTGTTTCTAGAGACAACAGTGCTGGCCGTGGACGTGGTCGTGCATCGTCATCAGCACGTGGCCATGGGACACGCTTGTCTTTGTTTTCGGCAGCTGGACATGTGGAGCCGCATCATGCCGAAGGCTTGGTAGAATGGATGACCAAGCCCTCCTCATCCTCTCTCACCCAGGCTCAGGGTACTGGCAGAGCAGCTGCCAACGCGTACTCAATGGCATCATCAGCCACCCCTTCCCTAGACCCACCATGTCCTCCTGAGGAGTCCCCCGAACTGTTTGAGCACAGTGTTGGGTACATGCTCCAGGAGGATGCCCAACGATTCGAAGGCTCGGATGATGATACCCAGCTTGAGGAAGTCAGTAGTGTGCGCGCAGAGAGAGGGGATGCTGAAGGACAGCAATCTGGCAGTAGTGTTCCACCAGCTGCAGCTTACTGCCAGGTTTGCTCTAGTGGTGAAGAGGGAGGGGATGATGAGGTCACTGACTCCACGTGGGTGCCTGAAGGGAGAGAGGAGGAGGAGGAGGAGGATGCAGCGTCACATGTCCAACGAGGCAGGATGCCCCCTGGAGGCCAGCTAGAGGCCAGCACAGCAACTGTACCACACCGCAGAGCTCCGCCTGTGCAGGGCGCTGCCTCTGCACGTTATCACAAAAGTTCTTTGGTGTGGGCCTTTTTTGAGACGAGTGCATCAGATCGCACCACTGCTATTTGCAATATTTGTCTCAAGCGTATCTCGCGTGGCCAAAACATCAGCCGCTTGGGCACCACAAGCATGAGCAGACATATGTCGACCTGCCATGCAGCTCGTTGGCAAGCACACATAAAAGACCCACACCAAAGAACAAAGCGGACCTCTCCTTGCTCCTCATCAGCTGGGATCTCCATCCCCACTATATCTTCAGTCCTCTCTGAAAGCTGCTCTGAGAGGACTGAAGGTGTAGAATTAGGTGTGTCACAACCAAGTGCTTGCAGTACACCGACGTCCGATTGTAGCAGGCAAATTTCCCTGCCCCAGCTGCTGGACCGTCGAAAGAAGTATACTCCCAGCCATCCACATGCCCAGCGGTTGAATGCTAGCTTGGCTAAATTGCTAGCACTTCAACTGCTGCCTTTTCAGTTGATAGACTCGGCCCCCTTCCGTGAGTTTGTTCAATGTGCGGTTCCTCAGTGGCAGGTTCCCAAACGCCACTTTTTCTCACGGAAGGCGATTCCGTCTCTCTACTGGCATGTGGAAGGCAATGTCCATGCCTCGCTGGACAGGGCGGTCAGCGGTAAGGTGCATATTACCGCTGACTCATGGTCCAGCAGGCATGGACAGGGACGTTATCTTTCTTTCACGGCCCATTGGGTCACTCTATTGGCAGCTGGGAGGGATGCAGGACAAGGTGCAGTAGTGTTGGAGGTTGTTCCGCCACCACGCCTCCAAAATGCTACAACTGGTTGTGACACACCTCTCTCCTCCACCCCCTCCTCTTCTTCTTCCTCCATGTCCTCTTCGAGTGCTCTGTCCTCGGAACCAGCGGCGCTCCGTAGGCGTACAAGGGGCTACGCGAGTACGCAGGCAAAAAGATGCCATGCCGTGCTTGCGCTGGTGTGTTTGGGGGACAGGAGCCACACTGGGCCAGAGGTTCTGGCAGCTCTGCAGGGGCAGGCCGAGAGGTGGTTGATGCCACGCCAGCTTAAGCCAGGAATGGTCGTTTCTGATAATGGCACCAACCTCCTCTCCGCCCTGCGACAGGGGCAGCTCACCCATGTGCCCTGTATGGCTCACGTCCTCAACCTGGTGGTGCAGCGGTTCTTGGGCAGGTTCCCAGGCTTACAGGATGTCCTGAGGCAGGCCAGGAAAGTCTGTGTGCATTTCCGCCGATCTTATAATGCCAGTGCTCGGCTGACTGAGCTGCAAAAGGAGCTGAACCTGCCCAAGAACCGCCTAATATGTGACATGCCCACCAGGTGGAACTCAACGTTGGCCATGCTGCAGCGACTGCACACGCAGCAGAGGGCCATCAATGAGTACCTTTGCGACTACGGCACCAGGACAGGGTCAGGGGAGCTTGGCTTTTTTTCCCCACGCCAGTGGAGCATGATCAGGGATGCATGCACTGTCCTCTCACCATTTGAGAAGGCCACGAGGATGGTGAGCAGTGACAGTGCATGCATCAGTGACACTGTACCTCTTGTCCACCTGTTGGAGCATACGCTGCGTGGGATAATGGACAGGGCACTTGAGGCAGAACAGAGGCAGGAAGAGGAGGACTTCCTTGTCTCTCAAGGCCCCCTTTATCCAGACAATGTTCCTTCTGTCCCACCCATCACACAGGAAGAGGAGGAGGAGGATTGTGTGAGCATGGAGGTGGAGCCTGGCACTCAGCATCAGCAGCAGCAGTCTTTTAGGGATGATGTACAGTCCCAACAAACCAGTGGACTTGTACGTGGCTGGGAGGAGGTGGCTGGCGATCATGTCATCCTCAGTGACCCAGAAGACTCCGGACCGAATGCCTCAGCTAACCTACGCTGCATGGCCTCCCTGATCCTGCAAAGCCTGCGAAAGGATCCTCGTGTTCTTCGGATCAAGGAGAGTGACCATTACTGGCTGGCCACTCTCCTTGATCCACGGTACAAGGGTAAGGTTGCGGACCTTATCTTGCCGTCGCAGAGGGAGCAGAGGATGAGACATCTCAGGGAGGCCTTGCAGAAAGGTCTGTGCAACGCGTTCCCAGAAACTGGGAGGTTACAAACTCCTGGTCCTGGACGACGAGTTGCTGAGGCTTCGGTCAGTAGCAGAAGGAGCGGTGGGGAAGGTGGACGTCTGACCGATGCGTTCAGACAATTTTTTAGTCCGCAGCCCCAAGGTATGATCGGTTCCAGCAACCATCGCCAGCGTCTGATATACATGGTGCAGGAATACCTAGGGGCAAGGTCAGACTTGGACACCTTTCCCACCGAAAATCCTCTGGCTTACTGGGTCCTGAGGATGGATCACTGGCCAGAGCTTGCACAGTATGCAATTGAGCTACTGGCCTGTCCTGCATCCAGCGTTCTTTCCGAACGCACATTCAGTGCTGCTGGAGGATTTGTCACCGATCATAGGGTGCGCCTGTCCACCGACTCGGTTGATCGACTGACCTTCATAAAAATGAATCAGTCTTGGATCACCACCAGCTACCAGACACCTGAAGCGGATATAACGGAATAATTTATAATGTCACATCCCTTCAAGACTGCCTATGCTGATGCTGAGTGACTGTCCTGTTATGTTCACTGACTATCCTCTTCCTCCTCCTCAATGATCCATGCCACCACACCAGTGCCTAAGGCACAATTTTTCAGCCCCTGTATAACAGGGGCGTGTAATTACAATTTTTTAAAAAGATGCTTCGCAACAGGTGTGACTGCTGTGCTCAGAGTACAGTATCTGTGAGGGGTTGCAGTGTTGTGGCACCAGCACCAGTGCCTAAGGCACAATTTTTCAGCCCCTGTTGGGGCGTGTAATTACAATTTTTAGGCAATGCTTTGCAACAGGTCTCATTGCTGTGCTCAGAGTACAGTATCTGTGAGGGGTTGCAGTGTTGTGGCACCAGCACCAGTGCCTAAGGCACAATTTTTGAGCCCCTGTATAACAGGGGCGTGTAATTACAATTTTTTAAAAAGATGCTTCGCAACAGGTGTGACTGCTGTGCTCCAAGTACAGTATCTGTGAGGGGTTGCAGTGTTGTGGCACCAGCACCAATGCCTAAGGCACAATTTTTCAGCCCCTGTTTAACAGGGGCGTGTAATTACAAATCTTGATCTAATAGTTCACAGCAGGGCCCATTCCTGCGCCCACCAAGAGTAACTATGAGGGCCTACAGTCTTGTGGCAACACCGTCCACCACCACCACCACCACCAAAGGCCCAATTTTTCTGCCCTGTTCAACAGGTGCATGCAATTACAAATCTTGATCTAATAACTCACAGCAGGGCCCATTCCTGCACCCACCAAGAGTAACTGTGAGGGCTTACAGTCTTGTGGCAACACCGTCCACCACCACCACCACCACCACCACCAAAGGCCCAATTTTTCTGCCCGGTTCAACAGGTGCATGCAAGTACAAATCTTGATCTATTAACTCACAGCAGGGCCCATTCCTGTGCCCACCAGTCTTGTGGCTACACCAACATCTAATAGGGCAAATTTCTGCAGAGTATATATGGCAGGCCCCTACTTTCAAACATCCAACTTACAAACGACTCCTACTTGCAAACGGCAAGAGAAAACAGGAAGTGAGAGGAAATCTACCCCTAGGAAGGAAAATTCTATCCTGTTAGATTTAATTTGGGAAAAAGGTATCTCCTCTCTACTGATGCTTTATCACCAATCCTTGTTTCAATTAAAACCCCACTTTTCCAAAAACATTTGTCATTGGGACGGAAAGTGAGGTGACATGTTCTGAACAGATGTGCAAAGACAGCAAATGTTACAGGGGTGATAACCCCTCCCTATGTTCTCCAAAAAGCTTAAAAATTGATTTTTTTGGGATGTAGCTACACTTCATAATGTACCTGTTCAGATTCTACTTAAGAACAAACCTACAGTCCATGTCTTGTTTGCACCACCTATATACTGCTGTTCAGAGTATATAGGGTTGTAGGTATAGGGTTTTATTTTGGGTGCGGGGTCCCCCTTAGTATCCATACAAGACCCAAAGGGGCTGGGGTGGGGGGGGGGGGTGATGGGGTAGCCATGCCATTTTTCTCAAGGATTTTCAGCCATATGGCGGCCAGGACAAGACATGACATTAAAGCCGCAAGTGGTTTTAAATGGCTTCTTTTTTTCCTTTACAAATGTCATTTTGTGCAAGGACAGTTCTAAACACGGGAAACACATGCCACTTCACAGGCATACTTTAGACACCCCCCAGGTACCATATTTAAAGGAAAATTTCACTTTTTTTTTTTTTTCACTTTATGCATCATTAAAATGACTGCTCCCGAAAAAACTTTAGTTTTTAAAATTTCTTTTTGCATTGATATATGTCCCCTGGGGCAGGACCCGGGTCCCCAAACCTGTTTTATGACATTAACATGCATATTGGCCGTTGTAATTAGCAATTTTGATTTCGAACGTTCGCGTCCATTATAACGAATAGGGTTCGAAAATTCGCGTGAACTTTCGGTCCGTTCGAAGGTTCTGGTGCGAACCGAACCCGGGGGTGTTCGGCTCATCCCTACTCTCCACCCCTGGAATGAAGACAGCGGATATGCATGGGACATGCTTTTCTGCCCATTCCAGGATGTGATTTACTTCCCTCTGGGCTGCATGACTCCTGGTGCCCCCCTGATGATTGATATATGCCACTGTTGTGGCGCTGTCTGATTGAATTCTGACAGGGGACCCTTGAAGTTTGGATGTCCATGTTTTTAGGGCATACCGGGCTGCTCTCATCTCTAAGAGATTGATGGGCAGGGTCTTTTCTGCATCTGACCAAGTGCCCTGGAGAGACCATTGCTCCAGTACTGCCCCCCAGCCTATAAGGCTGGCATCTGTAGTGACCACCTTCCAAGAAATCGGACTGAAGGATTTTTCCTTTTGGAGATTCTGCGGAACCAACCACCAGCAGAGACTCTTCCGAACAGAAGGGGACAAGGACATCGGGAAGTCTAGAGCCTGAACATTTCTGTTCCAGGCTGACAGTATGGCCCTTTGCAAATTCCTTGAGTGGAATTGGGCGTATGGCACAGCTTCGAATGATGCTACCATCTTTCCCAGCAGCCTTATGCATAGGCGTATGGACGGCTGTCTTTTTGCACAAAGCAGACGGACTAAGTCCCTCAAAGTGGATACTTTGTCTAGAGGTAAGAAAATCTCCCTCTGGTCTGAATCCAGCCGTAGCCCCAAGTATACCAGACTTTTGACTGGCTGTAGGGCTGACTTGTCCAGGTTGATGATCCAACCGTGAGATTCCAGATACTTGATCGTATCGAGAATTACCACTTCTAGTCTGGCAACTGAGTGGTCCATCAACAACAGGTCGTCTAGGTATGCCATTATCGTTACACCTCGTGTTCTTAGATCGGCCAACAGTGGGGCCAGAATTTTTGTGAACACCCGTGGTGCTGTGGCCAGCCTGAAAGGTAAGGCTCTGAACTGAAAATGGCGCCCGTCTACTGCAAAGCATAGACATCTTTGATGACCTGGAAAGATGGGAACATGCAAGTAAGCATCTTTGATGTCGATCGAGACTAACCATTCCTCCCCTTGTAGGGCAGCGGCTACCGACCGGATCGACTCCATCCGAAAAGACCGGATCTTTAGGAATTTGTTTAGACCCTTTAGATCCAATATGGGTCTTATGTCCCCGTTTGGTTTTGGAACTGTGAAAAGGTTTGAGTAGAAACCCAACCCCCACTCTTCCATAGGAACCTCCATAATTACTCCTTGGAGTAATAGTTGTTCTAATGCCAACAGGAGAGACCCCCTCTTCTGAGGATCCTTTGGCACGCTTGACCACATAAAGTGGGAAGGAGGAGACTCTTTTAACTCCAGCTTGTATCCCAGAGTTAATGCGGAGACACCCATCTGTCTCTGATCGTGTCCCGCCAGGTCTCTGCGAACAACCGAAGTCTTCCCCCCACCCGTTTGAGTGGGGGCAGCCCTTCATAGAGCCGACTTGGAGGCTGGTTTAGTACCTCTTCGGATCCAGGGTTTTTTATTAACCTGTGATTGTCCCTGATTTTTACCTCCGGAATTTGACCGAGAAGGCCGTCGGAACTGCTTAGAAGCAGATGTCCCTGGGACTGGAGAGGTAGGCCTCTTAAAAGAGGGACCTCTAAACCTCTTTTTAACCGGCAAGAGAGTACTTTTACCACTGGAAATCTTCTGGATATATTTATCCAGGTCTTCGCCGAATAGGCGTTTACCATGAAATGGGAAGCTAACTAGGAGCTTTTTACAGGGAGCCTCAGCAGACCAGTTCTTGAGCCACAGAAGTCTACGCATATGTACCAAAGACAGCGTAAGGCGAGAGGCCTGATGGATGGAATCCTTGATGGCGTCAACCGCAAAGCATAATGCTCTAGGCAGATCAGCCAGAGCCTGGGCCTGCTGGTCTGGCAAATCCTTTAAGACCAGTTTCATCTGATCCTTCAAAGCTTGGCAAACTCCAATAGCTGCCACTGCTGGCTGTGTAACCGCCCCTGCTGTGGAAAAGGCAGATTTTAACAAGGACTCCAATCTTTTATCTATTGGGTCCTTGAACATTTGAACATTATCTACTGGACATGTCAGTGATTTGTTCACGGAAGAGATGGCTGCGTCCTCCGTAGGAACACTCCATTTTTCGGTGAACTTATCCTCCATGGGATAGATCACCGGAAATCTCTTAGGTGGAACAAATAGTTTATCAGGATGTTCCCAGTCCTGGTATACAAGTCCTTACAGTAACGGATGAATTGGAAAGGAACAATTAGTCTGGGGAGCTTTTAATGACCCCAACGAGGAGACAGAAGTAGTTGATGATTCAACAAGAGGCATTTTAAATGCTGATCGAACCATGTCAGTTAGGGACTGAACCCATAATTTTTCAGCTTGTGATGCTGAGAATGGTTCTTCCACTGTCGATTCCTCTAAGACAGAGTCAACCTCATCCTGATCCCCCTCACGTAGGTCAATCCCTTCCTGGGACTGCTGCTCTGCCAACAGGTACTCTGATGGAGGTGACGGAGATCTGGCGCGCTTTCTTCCTGGTAGGGAAGAAGCGATCAATGCTGCCAATCTTTGCTCCAATCCTCCCAGAGCTGAGGCAAAAACCTCCTCTGTTACATATACAGGAGCAGGTGAACTGAGGGCAGCCGCAGTACCTGGCACTCCTGGGGGTTCTCTACGGGTACTAACCTCTGATTTCTCAAGGGAGGCAGGTGCAGATGCATGCTCCAGATCCTCAGAGCCCGACGGAGATCCCTTATGCTTCCTGGGTGGTAAGTCCCGGAGCTTTTTGGGCGGCATATTCCTAAGTCCAAAGCTGAGGTATTCCAGCCGCAATACACCCTTAACTGAAATAGTCTAACGCACTTGCTGCTATATGTATCAGTTGGTGTCTACTAATGTGCCTTTCTAGGAGATGCCTGTATCAACCGCCTGCTGTAAACCAGGTTATAACATGTTACCAGCCCTTTTTTGCTCTGTCCTCCACAGCTAGTTCATAGAAACTGCGTCCTTTTACTTAGCTGGGACGCTCGCACATGCGCAGAAGCCCCCGGCGCACAGAGCGCGTCATCCACCAGGCTCCGCCACTTTTTTCGGCTTTTTCTAATAAAAGAAGGCGGGTGCGCGCGCGCCCACGTGTGCGCCATCTGCGTTTACCCAGAGGGGGGAGCCAGGGTCCCTGTTTTCACCAGGGCCCGGAGATGGAAGAGCGTTAAGGCAACATGACAGAGGGATGCAGCTTCCCTTACAAGAGAGCCCACCATCTGCCTGGACTTTTACCATTGAAGGAATAGTCCCAAGAAAAAAGACGTTCCACAGCGGACTCTAGTGGCTGAACACAGGTACCGCACCTTGTCTTTTTTTTTTTTTTTTTTTTAAAAAAACCTTCTCTATGAAAAAACATTTTCTAGGATTAGCAGTTTAGGCATATACAGATATTTAGCGGGAATACCGTTTAGGTAACAGGCAGAAAGACATATTAGGCTTGGGGGTCCCCTCAATAGAACCAAGTTCCTGAGGGGCCCCCACTTACCTTTTCCCCGCTGCAGGACTCCGTTTGGTCCACAGAAGCCCAAACTTCACATCTCACGGCAGGCATTGTAATTAAACCTTCAGGGACCGGGTTCCCAAGGATTCCACTCCCCTGGACCTGTATAGCACCCTGCACAGAAAACATCTTGGTCGTGGGTATGACCAGAGCTCTGGATCCCAGGGTCCAGCCTTCCTAAGAGAGGCATTACAGGCAAAACCTTGCTCTTCTCTGCAAGGCCCGGGTACCGACCGTTTAGCTATGAAGCTTTTTTGGTCGGATCCGGAATAGCTTGCTGAGGCCCAAAAGAACCTGTACGCAAGCCCAGTGAAAAAAACATGTTACTCTTTGGCCAACACCTTAGACACTGGCAAAAAACTGATGTGCTCCCGGATGGGAGGGGCTTATATAGGGGAGGGTACTTCCTGTCTTGGAAGTTGCCAGTGCCAGCACCTGAAGGTAATCTATATAACCCACATAGTAATTGCTATGTCGCTCTGTGTCCCGTGATGTACGAAAAAGAAAACAGGAGATAAAACGCCTCGGGGGAAACACAACATTCCTCAACAGAGATACACCCCAGAGAAAGGGGGTAAGACCCCTCAGAAGAGGCACAGCACTCCCCAGAGGGGGTGCACACCTAAGAAAAACAATAGTATCCCTCAGCGGGTCCCTACACCCAGTAAAAGGAGGGAAGTCAATGCATACCAGACTCAAGAAAGACTGAAGTCCAAAGGGGATTGGACGAGAGGAGGTTCAAAGAGAAAAAGTCTGAAAAAAGCGACCCCTGCCGGGCCATATCCAGAGAAGCTGGTAGGCCCATCTCCTATAGTGTCCATTCAAGTGGAGGGAGTCTACACCAGAGCAATCTTGGATACTGGGGCGCAAGTGACCCTGCTATACAGAGACTTTTACGATAAGCACTTGAGTCACCTACCCATCCGGAAGATAGAGGGACTAGAGATATGTGGGATTGGAACCCAGAACTTCCCCTACGATGGCTATCGGCCTGTCAGGATGACCTTTGACCCATCTGTGGCTGGAAAAGCCAAAGTGTTTGACACTCTGGCAGTTGTGTGCCCTCGGCCACCAGGAGCCAACAAGAGTTCCCTGATAATAGGGACAAACACGGACCTGGTCCGAAGACTTCTGACCCCTCTAGTGAAAGAGAAAGGGGCAGCGGTCACCAAGATCCACCCCATGCTGAAGACAGCTTACCAAAGGCTGGTCTTAGAGCAGAAGACCCCAGGAGAGGGGATAGGGAAGGTGTGGAGCCTTGGAAGAGGAGGGATAGTGCTGCAGCCCGGCGAAGTAACCTGTCTCAGAGGCACTGTGAAGCTTACTTGGGAGCAGCCTGGACCCTTTGTCATGTTGGAATCTGATCCAAGGGAAGGGTCCCACGGTCTGGAAGTGATACCAGAAGTGATTCCGCTGAAGGCCCTAAAGAAGGCCCATTGTAGAGTCCCAGTGAGTGTTAGGAACAATACAGATGGCCCCATGGAAATCCCAGCCAGGATGCTGCTGGGCCAGGTGAGCCTTGCTGCCCCTGTCAACCTATCAGAGGTGGGCGAAGGAGGAGATGCTTGGGAGAAGATATCCATGGAAAACCCGAATCTGCCCAGGGCTTGGAAAGAGAGAGCCAAGGCCCAGCTGAACAGATGGGAGAAGATCTTCTCTAAAGATGAGTTTGATGTGGGGTGTGCAAGGAGTGCCACCCATCGGATCCGCCTCCAGGAAGATAAGCCCTTCAGAGAGAGAGTCAGGCCGGTCCCACTAGCAGATCTGGAGGATCTAAGGGAACAACTTTCAGAACTCAAGAGGACTGGTGTGATACGGGAATCTAGAAGCCCCTATGCATCCCCGATAGTGGTGGTCAGGAAGAAGAATGGGTCATTGAGGCTCTGTATCGACTACAGGACTCTCAACAGGAGAACCATACCCGACCAGTATACCACTCCAAGGATAGAGGATGCCCTACAGAGCTTGTCTGGAGCCAAGTGGTTCAGCGTTATGGCTCTCAAGAGTGGGTACTATCAGATCCCTATGCACCCAGAAGACAAGGAGAAGACCGCTTTCATAACCCCAGTGGGGTTCTTTGAATTCGACCGGATGCCCCAAGGTCTGTCTGGAGCCCTAGCTACTTTCCAGCGTCTCATGGAGAAGACTGTAGGAGACATGAACCTTATTGAAGTCCTTTGTATACCTGGACGATGTCATAGTCTTTGGAAGAACCCTGGAGGAACATGAGGAGAGGCTGGGAAAAGTCTTGAGGAGACTCAGTGAGGAGGGACTCAAGCTTTCGCCTGAAAAGTGTCGGTTCTACCAGTCTTCTGTGAACTATCTGGGGCACATAGTGTCCGAAGAAGGGGTGGCCACAGACCCCGAGAAATTGGAGGCAGTTACCTCCTGGCCACGGCCCACCACAGTAACAGAACTCAGATCCTTCTTGGGTTTCTGCTCCTACTATAGGAGGTTTGTGGAGGGATTCGCCCGAATTGCTAGACCATTGAATGAACTGCTCAAGACTGAGGGAGAAGAGGATGACTCAGGGCCCAGGAAGCCGGGAGAGTCCATCAGAGATCAGTGGAATCAGAAGTGTGAAGAGGCCTTCCAGGCATTGAAGAAGAGCCTGACCACTGCTCCAGTCTTGGCCTACGCAGACCCAACCAAGCCCTATGAACTACACGTAGATGCTAGTCATGACGGTCTGGGAGGAGTACTTTATCAAGAACACGAAGGGCAACAACGGCCTGTTGCCTATGTGAGCAGGAGCCTGACCCCCTCTGAGAAGAACTACCCCACTCACAAGCTGGAGTTCCTGGCCCTTAAGTGGGTGGTATTAGACAAGCTCAAAGACTACCTGTATGGGGCGGAGTTCACTGTGAAGACCGACAACAACCCCCTTACCTACCTTTTCACCACGGCCAAGCTGGACGCCACTGGACACAGGTGGCTGGCCGCACTGTCTGGATTCAACTTCAGCCAAAAGTATAGGCCAGGGGCTGGGAATAGAGACGCAGACGCTCTGTCCAGGAGATCTCATGCCCCCACCAGTGATGTAGAAGATTGGACCCAAGTGGCACCGGACGGGGTGCAGGCTCTTTGTCAAGGAGCTGAATTCCAGGCCAGAGGCTCCAGAGCAGAAGAAATAGGAGTTACCACGGTGGGAGTCCCAAAACACTACTGTGGAGTGACTCAATTGGACGAAGACAACCTGCCGAGATTGTCCAAGAAGGAGTTGAGGTGTGACCAATTGGAAGACCCCATGGGGAGATTGGTCCTGGAGGCCCTGGAGAATCAGGATCCAAACAGATTCCTGCGTCATCCCTCAAAGGAAGCTCGCCTGTTGAGGAAAGAATTGGACAGGTTGCAGGTACATCAGGGAGTGGTCTACCGAAGGGGCCCCTCTGATGATTTAGAAGATAAGTGGCAACTGTTCCTCCCAGAGAAGCATCGAGAGACTGTTCTGATTTCCCTGCATGACAATCATGGCCACCTAGGGGCTGAAAGGACCTTTCAACTTGTCAGAAGTCGGTTCTATTGGCCCTGCATGAGGGCAGAGGTAGAGGAGTACTGCCACTCATGTGCATGATGCATCCAGAGGAAGACTTTACCCCATCAAGCTGCCCCAATGGGCCATCTACAAAGTCAAGGCCCAATTGATCTGGTATGCATTGATTTTCTCTGCCTCAAACCCGACCTGAGTGGACTAGGAAATGTTCTGGTGATAACCGACCATTTCACCCGGTATGCCCAAGCTTTCCCAACCAAAGATCAGAAGGCCTCCACCGTAGCCAAGGTACTTATGGAGAAGTACTTTGTCCATTATGGGCTGCCACAGCGACTTCATTCAGATCAAGGAAGGGACTTTGAGAGTAAACTGATCCAGAAACTCCTGGATTCGTTGGGAATCAAGAAGACTGGAACTACACCTTACCACCCACAAGGAGATGCTCAGCCGGAAAGGTTTAACCGAACCTTGCTCAACATGTTGGGGACTCTGGAAAGTGAGAAAAAGCAACATTGGAGCAAACACATAGCAGCCCTAGTACATGCTTACAACTGCACCATCAGTGATGCTACAGGCTACTCCCCATATCGACTCATGTTTGGGAGAGAAGCGAGACTACCTGTGGACTTGGCCTTTGGCACCTCTCTGGACCATTCCTCAGCCACATCCCACAAAGCATATGTGGACAGGCTCAGACACAGCCTGAAAGTAGCCTATGAACAAGCTCAAGTGGCCTCAGATCAAAGGGGAGCTCGAAACAAAAGAAACTTCGACTTGAGGGTCCGGGTACAAGACCTACAGCCCGGGGATCGAGTACTGTTACGCAATCTGGGGGTCCCTGGGAAGCACAAACTTGCAGATAGATGGAGATCTGAACCTTATGTCATCTGTAGGAAGTTGCCGGGCCTGCCTGTCTACAAGTTGAAGCCGGAAGGAAAGGTGGGCCCCCTGAAGATGTAGCATCGAAACCACCTGCTCCCACTTGCTGAGGCAGTCAGAATACCTCCCGTGAGAGACTCCCCTGAACTGGCCTCTATCCTGGATACTCCTAGGCCGAACACTCAGTCGCAGACCTCCCGAGCCGAAGATGGAGAGGCCTCTCAACTTGGTGAAAATGAAGAAGGAGAACTTGATTGGTTGTGGCCTTCCCTAACTCCAGGAACTTCCACTATAGATCTTCCAACCACTGAAGACACTCCAGATGGAACACTGAACCCAGAAGCCACAGAGTTCATCCCATCTAGTCCGTCAGCAGATAACTGGGAAGATGCCCATGATAGTTGCTCAGAGGAAGAGGAGCCTGTGGCACCAGAGCCAGAAATCCCAAGAGAGTAAAGGGCTCGAAGAGTCATCCGGCCTCCTAGAAAGCTGACCTACCCACAAATGGAGAATAGCTCAGAGGACTCTGTAGTTACCACTAAGAGGAATGCTGAAAATCTGGATCCCTCCACTGTCCATTTAGTGGAGGGCAACCCCAGCTCACTCTCTGGCACAGCTAGGCAGGCCACCCATGATAATGTGACCTGTGGGCAAGGGAATTCTACCCCTCAGTTTTGGTGGGAATTCCCTATGCCAACATCGTTTGCAGAATTAACTAGAGTTGTACATAGCCTTTGTTAAGGTTTATCTTTGGGGACCAAAGAGTTTAAGTGGGGGGAGTGTGTAGCGGGGTGTTCCCCTTTAACGCAGAGAGACTACATTACCCAGAACCCCGTTCGGCAATGTTTCCGCCGCAGAGACTCATGGGAGGGGTTATAAAAGGAGGAGGCGAGGCTGGGCTCGGCCTCTTTGGGACACGAGACTTCAGAGACTGATCCTCCTGTGCGGATGTGTCGGAGTGCAAGGCCTGAAGCCTGAGGTCTTGCGCAGCACCAAAGAGCCTTCCACCCCTCTGCGAGCCTGGGTGGCATCGGACTTCGCTCTATTACAGCATTGGTTGGATCGGGGACCCGATCGCTGGAGAGACTGTGTGTGTGACACAGTCGGTGGAAGTTCCCGGACTGGGACCGCAGTCCGGTTGGGTGAGAGGGCTTATGCCCAAACCATATACTGTTACTGTTAATAGGCCTATAGACTGCCGTGGCCCACAAGTTGTTCCTGATACTCTCACTGAAGAACCTTATCAGAGCTGAACTCAGTTCGCATAGCAAAGTGTTTATCCCATCTTTACCTTTCCCATTGGATTACAAATTATACTCTGTTAATGTGCACCACCGTTAAAGACCTGCCGGTGAAGAAAAGAACATCATCCCCTATAGACTAAGTTTTAGCTGTTTGAACCAGGCCTGGTGGGGTTTTCTAATTTGTATGGTTACTGCGCCACAGGGCGCCTAACTAACGGTCGCCCGTGTGGCGCACTTATTGCTGTTAGCTTTATATTCATAGTGTGTTAGTGTTGCAGAGCTCTGCTATATATATATATTGTAAACTGTAATAAATGTTAACCCCTTTCCTAACCAGGGATGAGCCGAACACCCCCCTGTTCGGTTCGCACCAGAACCTGCGAACAGACAAAATGTTCGTGTGAACTTTAGAACCCTATTAAATACAATGGACTCGAACGTTCGAAATCTAAAGTGTTAATTATAAAGGCTAATATGCAAGTTATTGTCCTAAAAAGTGTATGGGGACCCGGGTCCTGCCCCAGGGGACATGTATCAATTAGAGTTGAGCGGACACCTGGATGTTCGGGTTTGACGGGTTCGGCCGAACTTCGGAAAAAAGTTCGGGTTCGGGACCGAACTTTAACCCGAACCCGAACCCCATTGAAGTCAATGGGGACCCGGACTTCTAAGGACTAAAAAGGCTCTAAAAAGGTAATGGAAAGGGCTAGAGGGCTGCAAATGGCAGCAAAATGTTGTTAAGAGCATGGCAAGTGCTCTGCAAACAAATGTGGATAGGGAAATAACTTAAAATAACATAAAAAAATAAAAATAAAAAATAATAATCTTGACCTAGGAGGACGAGGTCCATATGGAGTAGGAGGTTGAGGTGGCGGTGGATGTGGCTGTGTAGGTGGAAGCGGCGGTGGAGGAGGACGAGGTAGCCAACACTGATTCAAAAATACAACAATGGCTGGGTAAGGCCGGTGATGTGTCGAATTCTGTCCCCCGTCAAATAGTGTCCACCCTGTACTGCGCTTGCTCAGTATGTAGGACAAGGGGATTTCGAAAATCTCCCAAGACGAATGGCGCCTGCGTGGTGAGTTCAGGTGAAGGCCACACCATCCGTGGTTCAAGCCGAGCCAAGTGAGGCTGTGCCCGAAGCGTGGCGATCGAACCGAGCCCGTGAGGGGCCCTGTTACTATGTGCTACCGTATGTCCACTTGGATGGTGGGGCTTAAACCTGCACTCACAGCGCAGGCGCCGTTCATCTTCGGAGATTTTGTGAATCTCCTTGTCCTCTGTACTGCGCAAGCGCTGCGCCTTCGCAGTATGGGCCGGACACAATCCGATGGCCGGACAGTTTTTGTCACAACACCAGTATACATGTCTATTCTGCACAAGGTACGGACAAGTCCTGTGGGATCCATGCCTGGTTCATTTTAATGAACGTGAGCTTGTCCACATTGGCTCTGGACAGGCGGCTGCGCTTGTCTGTGATAACGCCCCCTGCCGTGCTAAATACACGTTCAGATAATACACTGGCTGCAGGGCAGGCCAGCACCTCCAAGGCATAAAGGGCAAGCTCAGGCCATGTGCCCAATTTGGAGACCCAGAAGTTAAAGGGGGCAGACCCGTCATCCAGTACGTGTAGGCCTGTGGACACATACTGCTCAATCATGCTGGTGAAATGCTGCCTCCTGCTAAGACGTTCCATCTCAGCTGGTGGTGCTGGTTGTTGTGGCATGCTGACAAAGCTTTTCCACATTTCAGCCATGCTAACCCTGCCTTCTGAGGTGCTGCCGGTGCCCCGGCTGCGTTGGCGACCTCTTCCTCCTTCTCTGCCTTCGCCTTGTGCTTCCACCGTACGCCCGCTGTCAGGTGGGAATGCCACCAGCAGCGCGTCTACCAGCGTGCGCTTGTACTCGCGCATCTTACGATCCCGCTCCAGTGAGGGAATTAAGGACGGTACGTTGTCCTTGTAACGGGGATCCAGCAGGGTGGCCACCCAGTAATCGGCACCAGTTAAAATGTAGGCAACTCCGCGGTCATTGCGGAAACACTGCAGCATGTAATCGCTCATGTGTGCCAGGCTGCCCAGAGGCAAAGAAAAGCTGTCTTCTGTGGGAGGTGTATCGTCTGTGTCCTCTGTATCCCCCCAGCCACGCACCAGTGATGGCCACGAGCTGGTCTGGGTGCCACCCTGCTGTGAAAATGGCTCCTCCTCCTCCTCCTCCTCCATCTCCTCCTCCACCTCGTCATCCTCCAGAACTGTGCCCTTTCTGCCGGACAATTGTGTACCTGGCGTTTGTTGGTGCAGGAACCCACCCTCGTAGCCACTTGTGAAAGACTGCCCTGAAAGCCTTTGAAATGATCCCGCTTCCTCCTCCTCCTCATCCTCCTGTGCCACATCCTCTTCCATCATCGCCCGAAGCGTTTTTTCAAGGAGGCATAGAACTGGGATAGTAACGCTAAGAACGGCGTCATTGGCACTGGACATGTTGGTGGAGTACTCGAAACAGCGCAACAAGGCACACAGGTCTCGCATGGAGGCCCAGTTATTGGTGGTGAAGTGGTGCTGTTCCGCAGAGCGACTCACGCGTGATTGCTGCAGCTGAAACTCCACTATCGCCTGCTGCTGCTCGCACAGTCTGGCCAGCATGTGCAAGGTGGAGTTCCACCTTGTGGGCACGTCACATATGAGGCGGTGAGCGGGAAGCCTGAAGTTACGCTGCAGCGCTGACAGGCGAGCAGCAGCAGGGTGAGAACGCCGAAAGTGCGCACACACAGCCCGCACTTTCTGCAGCAGCTCTGGCATATTGGGGTAATTTTTAAGGAACCTCTGGACCACCAAGTTCAGCACATGCGCCAGGCAAGGGATGTGCGTCAAACCGGCTAGGCCCAGAGCTGCTACGAGATTTCACCCATTATCGCACACCACCAGGCCCGGCTTGAGGCTCACTGACAGCAACCACTCATTGGTCTGTTGTTCCATGTCCCTCCACAACTCCTGCGTGGTGTGGGGTTTTTCCCCCAAACAGGAAAGTTTTAAAACTGCCTGCTGTCGTTTACCCCTGGCTGTGCTGAAGTTGGTGGTGAAGGTGTTACGCTGACCGGATGAGGAGGCGGTAGAGGATGAGGAAGCGGAGTAGGAGGAGTTAGCAACAGGAGGCAAACTGAAGCGCCCTGCAATCCTCGGTGGTGGAAGGGCATGCGCCAAACTGCTATCTGCCTCAGGCCCAGCCGCCACTGCATTTACCCAGTGTGCTGTTAGGGAGATATAACGTCCCTGACCGTGCTTACTGGTCCACGCATCCGTAGTTAGGTGTACCTTGCCACAGATGGCGTTGCGCAGTGCACACCTGATTTTGTCCCCCACTTGGTTGTGCAGGGAAGGGATGGCTCGCCTGGAAAAATAGTGGCGGCTGGGCACGACATACTGTGGGACAGCCAATGCCATCAGGCTTTTAAAACTCTGCGTCTCCACCATACGGAATGACAGCATTTCAAAGGCAGGAGTTTTGAAATGCAGGCATTCAGGGCCAGGGATCGCGGGTGGCTATGGGGGTACTTCCTCTTCCGCTCCAATGTTTGGGAGATAGAGAGCTGAACGCTTCCATGGGACATTGTGGAGATGGTTGGTGACCCAGGTGGTAGTGTTGCTGGCAGATCCTCTGTTTGCGGGGTGGCAGGTGCCACTGTCACTACAGAGGTGGATGAAGAGGCTGAGACTGCAGCAGAAGAGGAAGCAGGAGGAGCCAGAGACATTTCTTGGTTTTTGAGGTGTCTACTCCACTGCAGCTCGTGCTTTGCACTTAGATGCCTGGTCATGCAGGTTGTGCTCAGGTTGAGAACGTTTATGCCTCGCTTCAGGCTCTGATTGCACAGCGTGCAAACCACTCGTGTCTTGTCATCAGCACATTGTGTGAAGAACTGCCACGCTGGGGAACTCCTTGGACCTGGCTTTGGTGTGCTCGGTCCCTTGCTGCGTTGGGCAGTAGCAGACATACTGTCTAGCTGACAGACGCTCCGCTTTTGCACCCTGCTCCCTCTTCTGCTGTGCTGGTGGCTCTGTGCGACCACCGCCTCTTCCTCCAAACTACACTGGTCACCTGCATAACGTTGATTCCATGTGGGGTCGAGGACCTCATCGTCCTCCACATCATCTTCCACCCAGTCTTCACTCCTGCCCTCCTTGTCTGTCTGCACAATTGCGAAAGCAGCAGCAGTTGGCACCTGTGTTTCGTCATCATCCGAGACGTACTGCGATAGTCCTCCCATGTACTCATCATGAAACATAAGTGGTTGGGCATCGGTGCACTCAATCTCTTCCACTTCTGGGGCAGGGCTAGGTGGATGGCCCTGGGAAACCCTGCTAACAGAGTCATCGAAAAGCAGAAGAGACTGCTGCATGATTTGGGGCTCAGTCTGCTTGGCTGATTTGCAAGGGGGTGAGGTGAAAGACTGATGGACATGGGTTTCAGGTGCCAACTCTGTTCTTTCATCAGAAGAGTGGGTGGGAGACAATGTGAAGGAACCCGAGGCACTGTCAGCAACCCAATCTACTATCGCCTGTACTTGTCCTGGCCTAAACATTCGTACAGCCTCATTAGGCGCGACAAAATACCGCCGCAGGCTCGGTCGCCTACTCGCACCTGAGGAAGGTGTTTCACTTGTGCGTGTATCTGGCACAGATCCACCACGTCCTCTCCCTGCAACAGGAGCTCCACCAGCAGCACCACGACCGGGGCCACCACGTCCCTTTGACCTTCTCCTCATATTTTCAAAATTTAGGATCTTGCCCTAAATGGGTGTTTTTGGAAGAGCAGAACACCCACAGTACGTAACCGCTGAATCGCACAGCTACAGAACTGCAGAAAATGCTATTCAAAAAAAATGTTGTTTTTTTAGTATAGCAACGTAGGAGAAAACTATAAAGAAATTGTTTATTTCACACACCTCAAAATATGTATAACACACTGCAAACTTTTTTTTGTGCCCCTAAACTGCGTTTTTTGCAAGCGTACATTAACCACTTAAGCCCCGGACCATTTCGGGCCATTAGGACCAGGCCTGTTTTTGGGATTCGGCACTGCGCTGCTTTAACTGTAAATTGTGCGGACATGCAATGTAGTACCCAAATGAAATTTGCGTCCTTTTCTTCCCACAAATAGAGCTTTCTTTTAATGGTATTTGATTGCCTCTGCGATTTTTATTTTTTGCGATATAAACAGAAAAAGACCGAAAATTTTGAAAAAAAATGATATTTTCTACTTTTTGTTATAAGAAAAATCGAATAAACTCAATTTTAGTCATACATTTAGGCCAAAATGTATTCAGCCACATGTCTTTAGTAAAAAAAATGTCAATAAGCGTATATTTATTGGTTTGCGCAAAAGTTATAGCGTTTACAAACTAGGGTACATTTTCTGAAATTTACACAGCTTTAAATTTATGACTGCCTATCTCATTTCTTGAGGTGCTAAAATGGCAGGGCAGTACGAAAACCCCCAAATGACCCCATTTTGGAAAGTAGACACCCCAAGGAAATTGCTGAGAGGCATGTTGAGCCCATTGAATATTTTTTTTTTTTTTGTCCCAAGTGATTGAATAATGACAAAAAAAAAAAAAATTACAAAAAGTTGTCACTAAATGATATATTGCTCACACATGCCATGGTTATATGTGGAATTGCACCCCAAAATACATTCTGCTGCTTCTCCTGAGTACGGGGATACCACATGTGTGGGACTTTTTAGGAGCCTAGCCACGTACGGGACCCCGGAAACCAAGCACCGCCTTCAGGATTTCTAAGGGCACAAATTTTTGATTTCGCTCCTCACTACCTCTCACAGTTTCGAAGGCCATAAAATGCCAAAATAGCACAAAACCCCCTCAAATGACCCCATTTTGGAAAGTAGACACCCCAAGCTATTTACTGAGAGGCATGTTCAGTCCATGGAATATTTTATATTTTGCCACAAGTTGCGGGAATATGACAAACTTTTTTTTTTTGCACAAAGTTGTCACTAAATGATATATTGCTCACACATGCCATGGGCATATGTGAAATTACACCCCAAAATACATTCTGCTGCTTCTCCTGAGTACGGGGATACCACATGTGTGGGACTTTTTGGGAGCCTAGCCGCGTACGGGACCCCAAAAACCAAGCACCGCCTTCAAGGTTTCTAAGGGCATAAATTTTTGATTTCACTCCTCACTACCTATCACAGTTTTGAAGGCCATAAAATGTCAAAATAGCCCAAAACCCCCACAAATGACCCCATTTTGGAAAGTAGACACCCCAAGCTATTTGCTGAGAGGCATGGTGAGTATTTTACAGCTCTCATTTGTTTTTGAAAATTAAGAAAGACATTTTTTTTTCTTTTTTTTTTTCTTTTTTTACATTTTCAAAACTTTGTGACAAAAAGCGAGATCTGCAAAATACTCAACATACCTCTCAGCAAATAGCTTGGGGTGTCTACTTTCCAAAATGGGGTCATTTGGGGGGGTTTTGTGCCATCTGGGCATTCCATGGCCTCCGAAACTGTGATAGGCAGTGAGGAGTGAAATCAAAAATTTACACCCATAGAAATCCTGAAGGCGGTGCTTGGTTTTTGGGGTCCCGTACGCGACTAGGCTCCCAAAAAGTCCCACACATGTGGTATCCCCGTACTCAGGAGAAGCAACAGAATGTATTTTGGGGTGTAATTCCACATATGCCCATGGCATGTTTGAGCAATATATAATTTAGTGACAACTTTTTGTACATTTTTTTTTTTTTTGCTCATTATTCAATCACTTGGGACAAAAAAAAAAATATTCAATGGGCTCAACATGCCTCTCAGCAAATAGATTGAGGTGTCTACTTTACAAAATGGGGTCATTTGGGGGGGTTTTGAACTGTCCTGGCATTTTATGCACAACATTAGGAAGCTTATGTCACACATCATCCACTCTTCTAACCACTTGAAGACAAAGCCCTTTCTGACACTTTTTGTTTACATGAAAAAAAAAAATTTTTTGCAAGAAAATTATGTTGAACCCCCAAACATTATATATTTTTTTAAAGCAAAGGCCCTACAGATTAAAATAGTGGGTGTTGCATTTTTTTTCCACACAGTATTTGCGCAGCGATTTTTCAAACGCATTTTTTGGGGGAAAAACACACTTTTTTTATTTTTAATGCACTAAAAAACACTATATTGCCCAAATGTTTGATGAAATAAAAAAGATGATCATAGGCCGAGTACATGGATACCAAACACGACATGCTTTAAAATTGCGCACAAACGCGCAGCGGCGACAAACTACATTCATTTTTAAAAGCCTTTACAGGTTACCACGTTAGATTTACAGAGGAGGTCTACTGCTAAAATGACTGCCCTCGATCTGACCTTCGTGGTGTTACCTCACATGCATGATGCAATTGCTGTTTACATATGACGCTAGACCGACGCTTGCGTTCGCCTTTGCGCAAGAGCAGGGGGGGACAGCGGTGCTTTTTTTTTTTTATTATTATTTATTTGGCTTTTTTATTTTATTTTTAAACTGTGCCTTCCATATTTTATTTTTTTACCATTTTTATCATTATCTCAGGGAATGTAAATATCCCCTATGATAGCAATAGGTAGTGACAGGTACTCTTTTTTTGAAAAAAATTGGGGGTTAGACCCTAGATCTTTCCTCTGCCCTCAAAGCATCTGACCACACCAAGATCGGTGTGATAAAATGCTTTCCCAATGGCGCTTTTTATATCCGGGGGGGGGGACATTCCCTCCCACTGCTTGTAAAAGCAGTCTAGAGGCTAATTATCTGCTAGAATTGCTTTTACATGAAAGCCGGCTGCTGGCTGAAAAGAATGATACCAAGATGATACCTAAACCCGCAGGCATCATTCTGGTATAAACATTCAAAGTCCAGCAACATACCAGTACGTTGCTGGTCCTTGTTGGACATGTATTGTAATCTTTTTTTTCATACAGCCTATTGGCTGAACGAAAAAAAGAGATTGATTGGTGGGTATGCCCACCATTAGAATACCTCCCTTCATCCACCCACTTCTAATGTTGGGCATATATGCCGAAGCATGGGGGCATCCTCCCGCAAAAAAGTTATGCCGCGTACACACGGTCAAGACTTCGTCGGAATTTCGACCGTATGTACGCGGCATAAAAGGTTATGCCGCGTACACACGGTCAGACTTTTCCACGGGCAAGCCTCCGTTGGAATTTCGACCGTATATACGCGGCATTAGGAGCAAAATCGCTCCTCCGCCCCTGCTGCCCCCATGCTTCGGCATATATGCTCTTTTTTTTAACTGTGGTGGTGAAATCACCTCCTACAGCGTTGGAATCACGGCTTTATGTATCGTGGGAGCAAACGCTGTTGCTGTCAAGATAGATCTGCGCTGCAACTGAATGGCGTACCTGCTAAGCAAATGGTGGTTAACATTAAAACAAAGTAACATTACAGTACAACAGTAAGACCTTACCATGCCATACCTGCAAAGCAAATACCAAAACAAAACCTAGTAAAAAATAAAAAAATGTTTTAACGCAACCTGTGCCTAAAATATATATATGCCGAAGCATGGGGGCATCCTCCCGCAAAAAAGTTATGCCGCGTACACACGGTCGGAATTTTCCACGGGCAGGCCTCCGTCGGAATTTCGACCGTATGTACGCGGCATTAGGAGCAAAATCGCTCCTCCGCCCCTGCTGCCCCCATGCTTCGGCATATATGCTCTTTTTTTTAACTGTGGTGGTGAAATCACCTCCTACAGCACTGGAGTCACGGCTTTATGTATCGTGGGAGCAAACGCTGTTGCTGTCAAGATAAATAATTCCGCGCTGCAGTTGAATGGCGCACCTGAAAACAAAAAATTACATACCTGAAAAGCAAGCATGATAAAACATTGCAGAATAGAATACAGTAAAAAAGAGCAGAACAATAGAGAGAAAATAGAGAGAGAGAGAACAATAAAACGACAACTATTTTTGGTTTTTTTATTTTATATTTTTTTTGTGTTTTGTTTTTTACGTTTTTTTTTTCTTTTTTACACTTTTTTTTGTAACTTTACAACTGTAATGGTTCGGGTCTCTCAAAATGTAATGGCATCTTGGGAGACCCTGTGTAAGTGTGTCCTTGTCTGTGAAATGCTGTACCCTACGCTAAAACTTCACTTTTGAGTGGTAGCGTTCAAAACATTCACCTTGGCAAAGACCAGGCTTGTCAGGACAGAGTGGACAAAAACTACGGGTGTCACGCCTAAATCTGCGCTTGCTACAGACACAACATCTTTTTTGGGGGTGGCTTTGGGTAGGGGTACTCGGGAGGACATACGAATAATGCCTCTCATGCAGCCGGCTTACTGCATTTGGTTGGGGATGGTGAGGTGCAGAACCGCCTGGATACAGGAGTTCTGTGACTATCTCATTCTGGAATTTTAGAAGAGATAACGTCCCGCCTGAAGCTCTGTATAGCACATGAGCGTTCAGCAAAGCCAATTGGAATAATGATAGAGACACTTTTTTGTACCAGCGTCTCGCCTTACGGTCAATTAGATACGGCGCCATCAACTGGTCGTTGAGGTCCACCCCTCCCATATTTTGGTTATATTCGTGGACACAGAGGGGTTTCTCCACAACACCAGTCGCCGTACGAATTTGGACTGTCGTGTCTGCATGAAGGGAGGTAAGAAGGAAAACATTCTTATTGTCCCTCCACTTCATAGCGAGCAAGTTATTACACTTCAAGCAGGCTCTCTCCCCCAGCCTAAGACGGGCATCTACAAGCCGCTGGGGAAAGCCCCGGCGATTAGGTCGCACGGTGCCACATGCTCCAATCTTATGATCAAACAAGTGACTAAACAGTGGCACGCTCGTGTAATAATTGTCCACATACAAGTGGTACCCCTTTCCGAATAAGGGTGACACCAAGTTCCACACTATCTTGCCAGCGCTCCCTATGTAATCCGGGCAGTTGACCGACTCAATCTGACTGTCTTTTCCCTCATAAACCGTAAAGTTCACTACATAGCCTGTTGCCCTGTCACAGAACTTGTAGAGCTTGACCCCGTATCTGGCACGCTTGCTGGGAAGGTACTGCTTGAAAGACAAGCGGCCAGAAAATTTAATCAGGGACTCATCAACGCAGACAACTTGATCGGGAGTAAACAAGGCTGCAAAACGTTAGTTGAAGTGGTTTATGAGGGGCCGAATTTTATAGAGCCGGTCGTATTCAGGGTCCCCACGTGGACGACAAAGTTCATTGTCGTTGAAGTGCATGAACCGCAAAATCTGCTCGTATCGTGCCCTGGACATGGAGGCAGAGAACACGGGCATGTGGTCAATTGGGTGCGTGGACCAATAAGCACGCAATGACGGAAATTTATGTGTGCCCATGTTGAGGGAAAGGCCCAGAAAGGTCTTAAATTCGGAAACCGTAATTGGTTTCCAATTTCTGGCAATTTTAGGCAACTGGGGGTTAGCGGCGATAAATTGACCAGCATATAAATTACTCTGGTCCACAATAGATCTATAGAGATCTTCCGTGAAAAACAGCGAATAAAAATCAATTGGAATAAAATCAGCTGTTTCCACCTGAATACCGGGTTGGGCAGTGAATGGGGGAAGTACGGGTTCTGCAGAAGTGGTGGGGACCCAATCAGGATAGGCAAATTCTGCAGGAAGGGCAGTATGGGCACGACGGGCCTGCCTTTGTCTTCTTGGTGGCAGCGGGACACTACTTGTGCTTGCCACCTCGCCAGCTTGAACTGCACTTATGGGACTCGCCACGTCACCAAGTGTTACTGCAGTGCTGGATGTACGTCCAGGCTGTACTAGGCCGCTGGTGCTTGCCAGTTCACCAGAAGGAATAGCGGCGCTAGTACTACTCTGCTCCATGATACGAGAGACCTGCGGTTCTTGCTCCTCAACAACCTCAGAAGATCGGGATCGGGTACACCTGACCTTAGCAGGGACCTCAACTTCGTCATCAGAGCTATCTGACGTGGGGCCGCTGACGTCACTGTCTTCTACGGGAAGATATTCTGAGCCTGAATCTGACAGATACGTGACCTCCTCTTCACTATCTGTCATGCTCAGAATCTCGTAGGCCTCTTTACTAGTGTACCTTCGTCTTGCCATTTTGGGCTCTAAATTTAGGGGTACACTAGTAAGATTCACAGGAAAAAAAGCACCTGACTGTCGTCAGCAAATATATCAAACGCTACAAAAAAACTGTTAGCGATCGCAGGGATCAGGCCTGTCTCTGCGAACGCTGCAGTTATGTGTGTTGTGTTTGGTAAGTGACAGTGATCGATCGATACTGCACTTGGGTGGGCTGGGCTGGGCTGGGCGGAGGGGCTAAACGCAGGCGCTAGCAGGTATCTGGGCTGATCCCGCTAACACTGCGTTTTTGGGAACCCTAAACCGCTGGGGATGCTAGTATAGATCTGATCAGATACTATACCACTAAGGGGGGTGTATGCTTTGCGCGTGGGTGTTAGCGTTACTGGCACTAACCTAACACTGCCTGGGGCGACGCAGACCCTCTCTGGCGCTAAAACCTAATTGATCTCACCCGCCGGGCGATCAGGGGGGTTAAACCTTTATTGGGTTATATACGGCGGGTGCCCTGATGCTATAAAAAGCAAACTAATCAACCAGCGTCACCCGTAACCTTTATATGGTGATCACTGGTGAAAGGGTTAACTAGGGGCAATCAGGGGGTTAAAACCTTTATTAGGTTAAATATGGGGGTACCTGACACTATATAAAAACCTGACGGGTAACCTAAATAACTAAATAACTTACTGGCTAACCAGTGACGCTTATACGGCGATCACTGGTGAAAGGGTTAACTCTAGGGGCAATCAGGGGGTTAAAATAATATATGGGGGTACCTGACACCAATAAAAACCTGCGGCGAACCTAAAAAAAAAATAACTGCCTATCTAAAACACCAGCGACACGAATACAGCGATCAGAAAAACAATCGCTTAGTGACGCTGAAGTTAGGGGGTGAAAGGGTTACCTGGGGGGTGATCAAGGGGTTAAACCTTTATTAGGGGGGGGTTAGGGGGCTACCCTGGACCTAAAGGGGCCTAATCCTAACTGCCCTGCAACTTTTTACAATCACAGATGACACTAAATGCAGTGATCAGTAAAATAAATGATCACTGCAATCAGTGACACTGTGATTGGGGGCTTTGGGGTGACCTGGGGGGTGATCTGGGGGTGACTGGGGGGTGATTTGTGTGCCTATGTGTACCTACGTGTCAGTGGACTGTTGGAGCACTAACCTCTATCTTCTCTCCTCGGCGCCGGGAACGAAAAGACCGCGGCGAGGGAGATGACATCACTTCCTCCAGCCTGTGTTTACATCACATGGCGGAGGAAGCAATTTCATTGGCCGGGAGCGATCGCGAGGGGGGGGGGCGGAATCGAGCGGCCGCCCCCTCATGCCTGATCGCTCCCGAACACTTAACGGTCGCTCACTGCAGTGAAGGGGGGTCCGGATGGACCCCGCAACTGCACAAAGGCGATCACGTAGATCTACGTGATTCTGCCTGTCCGTGCCATTCTGCCGACGTAAATCGGCGGTGGGCGGTCGTTAAGTGGTTAAAGTGCAAATTTTTTTTTTTTTTTTGCCCTAAACGGGTCTTTTTTTGCACAAGCAAAATAAAATGTTTTTTTTTTTTTTTTTGCCCTATGGGTCTTTTGGAAAAGAGAACAATAAAGTGCCTTTTTTTTTCCCCTAAAAGTTAGATTTTCTCTGACACTGGGCTCATGGCAGTGTAAAAAGACTGCACTGCAACACAAATAGGTAAACCTATGCAGATCGCTGATTTTAATCTCTGAATCTGGACTCCTATATAATATTCTCTCTCCCTGAAAGCACCAACACAGGAACCTGGCCCTACACTACACTATCTCTCTATCTTTTCCCTCAGATTGTAGAATCAGGACTACCTCATCTATCTTTCTATCTCTCCCTAAAAGCAGCAACAGCAGACTAGATCCTCTCCCTATCTATTCTGAAGCAGAGTGACATGTGTGCTGTGTGCCTCTAGCTTATATAGAAGCTGGGTCACATGTTGCACTGACCAATCACAGCCATGCCATTAGTAGGCATGGCTATGATGGCCTCTAAGGGCACACCAGCTAATCAAAAGGTGATTGGCTGGCCCCTGAAGCATTTCTAAATGCGTTATTAGATTGCCGAACCCGAACCCGGACTTTTGGGCAAAGTCCGGGTTCGGGTTTGGGAAAAAGCTAAAGTTCGGTATGGACCCAAACTTTACAGTTCGGGTTCGCTCAACACTAGTATCAATGCAAAAAAAAGTTTTAAAAACTGCCGTTTTTTCGGGAGCAGTGATTTTAATAATGCTTAAAATGAAAAAATAAAAGTGAAATATTCCTTTAAATTTCGTACCTGGGGGGTGTGTATGATATGCATGTGAAGTGGCGCATGTTTCCTGTGCTTAGAAGTGTCCCTGCAAAAAATGTCATTTTTGAAAGAAAAAAAGTCATTTAAAACTGACCCGCGGCTATTAATGAATTGTCGGCTCCCGGCAATACATTCAAAAGTCATTGATAAAAAAAAAAAAAAAGCGTGGGGGTTCCCCAGAATTCAATTACCAGGCCCTTCAGGTCTGGAATGGATATTAAGGGGAACCCCGCCGCAAATTTAAAAAAAAAATGACGTGGGGTTCCCCCAAATATCCATTCCAGGCCCTTCAGATCTGGCATGGATTTTAAGGGGAACTCCACCCCAAATAAAATAAAAAATGGCGTGGAGTCCCCCTAAAAATCCATACCAGACCCCTTATCCGAGCACGCAACCTGGCCGGCCGCAGGGGAAAAGGGGGGGACGAGAGAGCGGCCCCCCCTCCCTCCTGAACCGTACCAGGCCACATGCCCTCAACATGGGGAGGATGTCCCCATGTTGATGGGGACAAGGGCCTCATCCCCACAACCCTTGCCCGGTGGTTGTGGGGGTCTGCGGGCGGGGGGCTTATCGGAATCTGGAAGACCCCTTTAATAAAGGGGACCCCCAGATCCCGCCCCCCCCTATGTGAATTGGTAAGGGGTACATTGTACCCCTACCATTTCACGAAGAAAGCGTAAAAAAAATGTTTAAAAAAAAACACACAAACACCTTGAAAAAGTCCTTTATTTAAAAAAAAAAAAAAAAAAAAACATTCCAGCGGTGAAATCCAGTGTCCCGCGGCGATCCCGATGTCCAGCGCTGTCCTTCATTGGTTGTGCCTGAGCGGACCTGATGGGGAACTCCCTCTCAGTATTTTAAATGTATAGACCCGCCCCTTCTAAAGTTCCCCATCAGGTCTGCTCAGCGGACCAGATGCGGAACATGAGAAGGGGCGGGTCTATACATGTATTACCAAAGTGAGAGAAGTTCCCCATCAGGTCCGCCCCCTCGGTATGTCGGACCCGCCTACGTCATTGGCTTGAGCGGGGAACTTCCTTCACTATGTAAATTTAAATTACACAGTGAAGGAAGTTCCCCGCTCAAGCCAATGACGTAGGCGGGTCCGACATACCGAGGGGGCGGACCTGATTGGGAATTGCTCTCACTTTGGTAATACATGTATAGACCCGCCCCTTCTCATGTTCCGCATCTGGTCCGCTGAGCGGACCTGATGGGGAACTTTAGAAGGGGCGGGTCTATACATTTAAACTACTGAGAGGGAGTTCCCCATCAGGTCCGCTCAGGCACAACCAATGAAGGACAGCGCTGGACATCGGGATCACCGCGGGACACTGGATTTCACCGCTGGAATGTTTTTTTTTTGTTTTTTTTTTTAAATAAAGGACTTTTTCAAGGTGTTTGTGTGTTTTTTTTAAACATTTTTTTACGCTTTCTTCGTAAAATGGTAGGGGTACAATGTACCCCTTACCAATTCACATAGGGGGGGGGTGGGATCTGGGGGTCCCCTTTGTTAAAGGGGTCTTCCAGATTCCGATAAGCCCCCCGCCCGCAGACCCCCATAACCACCGGGCAAGGGTTGTGGGGATGAGGCCCTTGTCCCCATCAACATGGGGACATCCTCCCCATGTTGAGGGCATGTGGCCTGGTACGGTTCAGGAGGGAGGGGGGGCGCTCTCTCGTCCCCCCCTTTTCCCCTGCGACCGGCCAGGTTGCGTGCTCGGATAAGGGGTCTGGTATGGATTTTTAGGGGGACTCCACGCCATTTTTTTTTAAATTTGCGGCGGGGTTCCCCTTAATATCCATTCCAGACCTGAAGGGCCTGGTAATTGAATTCTGGGGAACCCCCACGCTTTTTTTTATTTTTTTATCAATGACTTTTGTATGTTGTGCCGGGAGCCGACAATTCATTAATAGCCGCGAGTCAGTTTTAAATGACTTTTTTTCTTTCAAAAATGACATTTTTTGCAGGGACAGTTCTAAGCACGGGAAACATGCGCCACTTTACATGCATATCATACACACCCCCCAGGTACGAAATTTAAAGGAATATTTCACTTTTATTTTTTCATTTTAAGCATTATTAAAATCACTGCTCCCGAAAAAACGGCCGTTTTTAAAACTTCTTTTTGCATTGATACATGTCCCCTGGGGCAGGACCCGGCTCCCCAAACACTTTTTAGGACAATAACTTGCATATAAGCCTTTATAATTAGCACTTTAGATTCATCCCATAGATTTTTCGAATTTGCCTCGAACACCCCAATTTGTTCGCTGTTCGGCGAACGGGCGAACAGGCAATGTTCGAGTCGAACATGAGTTCGACTCGAACTCGAAGCTCATCCCTATTCCTAACTAAAGCTTGAGTAAATTCTATACCTATTTCATTTTAGTATTGTCTCGGTGCTTAATTACTCATACAGTATAAGATAGACATTTTGCTGTCAGATCTAGCTGTGCCAGTAGGGGGTCGAGTATATTGCCGGGGGTTGGCGGAGCTGTCTTCAGGGCCCAAACTAAATCTGCGGCCTTCTTAGTTGGAGGTATCGCTACACGTGTATAACTGGTTTGTGATCATGGACATTCGATCATGTGCAGATCATTGGGACTAGGGATGAGCTCGGTGTTCGAGTCGAACATACGTTCGACTCGAACATCGGCTGTTCGATCGTTCGACGAAGATCGAACGATTTGGGCCGTTCGCGCCTAATTCGAGTGACGCGAACGGCCCACAATGCACTACGCCATCGCAGTGTCATCCAGGCGCTGTGATTGGCCAAGCATGCACTGTGACCCCGCATGCTTGGCCAATCACAGCGCCGGCAGCGAGGAGAGCAATGATTGGCCACAGGCAGGATGCCTGTGGCCAATTATTGCTGAGGGTGTTTAGTACACGCCCCACACTATAAAAGGCCGCCAGCACGGCGGCCTAGTGTAGTGTGTTCCGGAGCAGGGAAAGAGAAGCATAGGCAGGGACAGTGAAATTTTTTTTTCTTGCTTAACCTGGATTCCTTTAGTTTAGGGAAAGAGAAGGATAGGTAGGGAGATTGTCAGTGTGTTTTACTGTGCTAATCCTTGTTTCTAGGGACAGGGAAGGACAGTGAGGGAAATTCTCCTTGTGCTATACTGTGCTAAAGCATTGATCATCAACCATCTTTAAAAAAACATTTTTTCTAGGGACAGAAAACTATAGGTAGCGAGAGTGTCACTGTGGTTTACTGTGCTTATCCTTGTTTCTAGGGACAGGGAAGGACAGTGAGGGAAATTCTCCTTGTGCTATACTGTGCTAAAACATTGATCATCAACCATCTTTAAAAAAACATTTTTTTCTAGGGACAGAAAACTATAGGTAGCGAGAGTGTCACTGTGTTTTACTGTGCTAATCCTTGTTTCTAGGGACAGGGAAGGACAGTGAGGGAAATTCTCCTTGTGCTATACTGTGCTAAAACATTGATCATCAACCATCTTTAAAAAAACATTTTTTCTAGGGACAGAAAACTATAGGTAGTGTGACAGCAGGAAGGTAAAGTCACCTGGTTGCATCCAGGGGGGTAGATATATTTCGCCCAGATTCAGGCTTTACGCCGACTTATACCACTAGGTGGAGAGTTGTATAAGGCTAGTGGGCTCATGGATGACTCATACCTCTAGGGAGAGGGCTGGGCGTCGTGCAGACAGGGAGTTGATGAGATCAGCTGAAGCTTGTCAGCTCATTTAGGCCTCTATAAAAACTCCCAGATTCATTAGATGTTAGCTCATGCCTGGAAGCAGACCTGTGTGGACTGTCTAGGGAGAGTGAACCCCTGTGCGGTGAGAGAAAGCCTGTGTGGCTATATTTTGCTTGGACATTTAAAACCAGGGACTAGGACAGCACTAGGCTGATCCCAGTCGTTAGTTAGGAAACCTGTAAGTTTAGTCAGAGGTCAAGTTGACCAGGATTTATTTTGTTTATGTTTTTTTTGCCTTGCTGTGTTTTTGTCACTGTAAATAGAAAATAAACCGCACCTTTTTGATTTTGAAAACCACAACCTCCGTCTGCTGGGCCTGTTTTTGGGTGGGGAGCCCATCCCGGGGGTCACACATACCCGCTGCCGAGCTAACCCCCTCACAGTTGGTGGAGAACCAGTGGCAGTTTTTTTTTAAGCCAGCATGGAGGAGATACTGAAACAGCTGGCTCTAGCAAATGCCAATCAACAGCAGACAAATGCAGGTTTGCAAAGGAGCCTTGCAGCCCAGCAGCAAGCTCATCAACAGAGCCTTGCAACTTTACAACAGAGTCTGGAGGCTCAGCAACAAGCCCAACAGCAATCTGAGGCCCGCTTCATAGACCTGTTGCAGAAGCAAGAGCAGAGACTACAACAACAGATGGAAGCAGTAATGCAGCAACGTCCGCAGACCAGTGAGGAAAGCCGTCCCACTAATACCGCGTCCTTTGGGGTGAGTCGTTTATTGACAAAAATGACTGGAGAGGATGATCCAGAGGTATTTTTGACCACATTTGAAAGGACCGCTGAAAGAGAAAAGTGGCCTGAGGAGCAGTGGGCTGGACTAGTGGCTCCTCTGTTAACTGGTGAATCGCAGAAAGCTTACTATGACCTAGAGCCTAACCAAGCAAAAGACTATGTGATGCTAAAAGCTGAAATATTGGCAAGGCTGGGTGTCACCCTGGCTGTCCGGGCTCAGCGTGTGCATAACTGGACGTTCCAGCTTGGAAAACCCCCCAGGTCTCAAATGTATGATCTCATTCACCTGAGCAGAAAGTGGCTACAGCCAGAGACTTTGTCCGCACCAAAGATTGTGGAACGTGTTGTAATGGATCGGTTTTTGAGAGCTCTTCCTACTGCCATCCAAAAGTGGGTAAGCCATGGAGACCCAGAGACGGCCGATGGTCTTGTGGATCGTGTGGAGAAATACTTGGCTACAGAGAACCTGACGGCCTCTTCCAGAGACACTCGGACTTTCCACCCCAAGACCAGACCATCCCCAGGGGCGGATAAGAGGATTCCAAGGGGTGAGGGTGGAGAGAGTGAGAGGGTGGGAGCTCTACCCCAAGTTTGGCGAGAACAGCCTGGGAAATCAGCGGCTCAAGAGGCCGCAAGAAGGATCGTTTGCTACCGCTGCCGGCAAGCGGGACATATTGCAGCAAATTGCCCGGTTTTGGAGGAACCCATGCAGTGTGACTTTCTGACGGGCAGACGTCAGTCGCTGTGTGCGACAGTCGCATGCACTGCCATTCGGGGAACTGAGAAACATTTATGCAAAATGTGTATTAATGGTAGAAATGTTGTGGTATTGCTGGATTCAGGTAGCCTTGTGACCCTGATAAAGGCTGAGTTAGTTAAAACAGAGGTCTCTGGGAATAGCAAGGTAGCTGTTATTTGTGTGCATGGGGACACCCGAGAGTATCCAGTGACTACAGTGTGTTTCGAGACCCCCAAAGGTACCCTCTCTCATCCAGTGGGGTTAGTATCTCAGTTACCGCATGACGCCATTGTGGGAAGGGATTTTCCGAAGTTCTGGGAACTGTGGGATGATCCTGAGCCCCCCACTGGTGCCCCTATGTACCAGGAATGTGATAGCCAGAACTCCCCTGAGAGTGGTGAGGACTCTCCGGAATTTCCCTTGTCAGTATTGGCAGGGGAGACTCAAGAAACTGGAGAGGAGCCCACCTCCTCAGACGAAAACCTACCGTCTGTGGAGTTTTCTGATCTTGAGGTTCACAGGGAAAACTTTGCCACAGAACAGTTGAAAGACCCCGCCCTAATAAAGGCACGGGAAAACGTAGTGAAAATAGATGGCGAGTTAGTGAACCCAGATAATACCGGCACTTACCCATACTTCAGCGTAGAGAAGGACCTACTGTATCGGGTGGCAAAAAGGGCAGAAGAAACCGTTGAGCAGCTTGTGGTGCCCAAACCTTACAGGAAGTTGGTGTTGGAGTTGGCCCATGGGCACATTCTTGGAGGTCATCTGGGGACAGAGAAAACCCGAGAGAGGGTATTACAGAGATTCTATTGGCCTGGGGTGATGAAGGACATAGAAAATTATTGTTCCTCCTGCCCTGTGTGTCAGAGGTCGGCCCCGATGCCACATTTCCGTAGCCCGCTGGTCCCTCTACCCATCATTGAGGTCCCGTTTGAGAGAATCGCAATGGATTTGGTAGGTCCTATAATCAAGTCCGCTAGGGGGCACCAGTACATATTGGTTATAATGGACTATGCCACCCGTTATCCAGAAGCGATCCCTCTCAGAAATACCTCGGCCAAAACCATAGCCAAAAAGCTATCTCTTGTTTTTAGCCGGGTGGGTATTTGTAAAGAACTGCTTACGGACCAAGGTACACCCTTTATGTCCCGGGTTATGAAAGAGCTGTGTAAATTGTTCAAAGTGACGCAATTGCGTACATCTGTGTATCACCCCCAAACCGATGGGCTGGTTGAAAGATTCAACAAAACCCTAAAACAAATGTTGAAGAAAGTGGTGGATAGAGATGGAAGGGATTGGGACTGTCTACTTCCTTATTTGATGTTTGCTATTAGGGAGGTGCCCCAATCCTCTACGGGATTCTCCCCCTTTGAGTTACTGTATGGGAGACACCCAAGAGGGCTGTTGGATATTGCCAAGGAAACTTGGGAAAGTGAGAGTTCTCCCCACAGGAGTGTGATTGAGCATGTCGCCCTGATGCAAGATCGAATTGCACAGGTAATGCCCATCGTGAAGGAACATTTGGCCCAAGCGCAGTTGGCACAGCAGAGAGTGTACAACCGTGGAGCCAAGACCCGTACCTTTTCCCCGGGGGATAGGATATTGGTACTTGTCCCTACGGTTGAAAGTAAATTCCTTGCCAAATGGCAAGGCCCCTACGAGATAATGGAAAAAGTGAGCGAAGTGAATTACAAGGTCAGACAACCAGGAAGGCGAAAGCCCGAACAGATCTATCACGTTAATCTGTTGAAAGCCTGGAGGGATAGAGAGTCCCTAGTCGCAGACACTTGGTCACCAGCTCAAACTGGTTGCGTGATTCCTGAGGTTGGAATCGCAGCCACCTTGTCACAACCCCAACAACAGGAGGTTAAGGAGTTTGTGCTTCGCAACAAGGAGGTATTCTCTGAGCTGCCGGGACAAACATCTGGGGTAGAGCATGACATTATTACCCCGCCCGGTGAAAGGGTGAAGTTAAAACCCTATCGGATCCCAGAGGCCCGACGGGAGGCAATACGGGAGGAAGTACAGAAAATGCTGAACTTAGGGGTGATAGAGGAGTCCCAAAGTGATTGGTCTAGTCCCATTGTGTTGGTGCCTAAACCGGATGGGAGCTGGCGATTTTGTAACGATTTTCGACAGTTGAACAAAGTTACAAAATTTGACACCTACCCCATGCCACGTATAGATGAGTTGATCGACCGGCTGGGAACAGCCCGATACATGACGACTCTTGACCTCACAAAAGGGTATTGGCAAATCCCCCTGGCCAAGACGGCCAAAGAGAAAACCGCATTTGTAACCCCAGACGGGGCGTTCCAATATAAAAGAATGCCGTTCGGGTTACAGAATGCGCCGGCCACATTCCAGCGGAAAATGGACCAGATGCTGAGGCCCCATCGGAAGTATGCTGCGGCTTACCTGGATGACGTAATTGTCCATAGCACAGATTGGGCCTCACATCTGCCAAAAGTGCAAGCAGTCCTGGACTCTGTTCGGGAAGCGGGGTTTACGGCTAACCCCAAGAAGTGTACCATTGGGCAGGAGGAGGCCAAATATCTTGGGTACACCATTGGGAGGGGAGTAATAAAACCCCAACTCAACAAAGTCGAGGCCATCCAGAGTTGGCCACGTCCCAACAGCAAGAAGCAGGTACGAGCCTTTCTGGGAATCGCTGGGTATTATCGGCGATTCATTCCCCACTTTGCTTCTAAGGCTGTGCCCCTAACCAACCTGACGAAGGGGAAAGGGTCGGTCATGATTAAATGGACCCCCGAGGCTGAGGCAGCATTCCAATTCTTGAAACAAGCCTTATGTAGCCAGCCAGTGTTGTACTCACCCGACTTCTCTAAAGACTTTGTCGTACAAAGTGATGCGTCAGATGTGGGGTTAGGAGCAGTATTGTCCCAGGTCTGGAACGGGGAAGAGCACCCAGTCATTTACCTCAGCAGGAAGTTGAAGTCCCATGAGGTAAATTACGCCACCGTTGAAAAGGAGTGTTTAGCGGTGAAGTGGGCTCTAGATTCCCTTCGGTACTACCTGCTAGGTAGGCACTTTGACATGGTTACGGATCACGCTCCGTTAAAGTGGATGGCTCAAAACAAGGAAACAAATAGAAGAGTGAATAGGTGGTTCCTGGCCCTCCAGGAATTCAACTTCACAGTAAAGCATCGCCCTGGCGTTCAAATGGGGAATGTGGATGCTTTGTCTCGAGTACATGAATGCCTGATTGCTGGTGTTCCAACCCCGAGGTTAAAACAAGAGGGGGGGGTATGTGACAGCAGGAAGGTAAAGTCACCTGGTTGCATCCAGGGGGGTAGATATATTTCGCCCAGATTCAGGCTTTACGCCGACTTATACCACTAGGTGGAGAGTTGTATAAGGCTAGTGGGCTCATGGATGACTCATACCTCTAGGGAGAGGGCTGGGCGTCGTGCAGACAGGGAGTTGATGAGATCAGCTGAAGCTTGTCAGCTCATTTAGGCCTCTATAAAAACTCCCAGATTCATTAGATGTTAGCTCATGCCTGGAAGCAGACCTGTGTGGACTGTCTAGGGAGAGTGAACCCCTGTGCGGTGAGAGAAAGCCTGTGTGGCTATATTTTGCTTGGACATTTAAAACCAGGGACTAGGACAGCACTAGGCTGATCCCAGTCGTTAGTTAGGAAACCTGTAAGTTTAGTCAGAGGTCAAGTTGACCAGGATTTATTTTGTTTATGTTTTTTTTGCCTTGCTGTGTTTTTGTCACTGTAAATAGAAAATAAACCGCACCTTTTTGATTTTGAAAACCACAACCTCCGTCTGCTGGGCCTGTTTTTGGGTGGGGAGCCCATCCCGGGGGTCACACATACCCGCTGCCGAGCTAACCCCCTCACAGTAGCGAGAGTGTCACTGTGTTTTACTGTGCTAATCCTTGTTTCTAGGGACAGGGAAGGACAGTGAGGGAAATTCTCCTTGTGCTATACTGTGCTAAAACATTGATCATCAACCATCTTTAAAAAAACATTTTTTCTAGGGACAGAAAACTATAGGTAGCGAGAGTGTCACTGTGTTTTACTGTGCTAATCCTTGTTTCTAGGGACAGGGAAGGACAGTGAGGGAAATTCTCCTTGTGCTATACTGTGCTAAAACATTGATCATCAACCATCTTTAAAAAAACATTTTTTCTAGGGACAGTAAACTATAGGTAGCGAGAGTGTCACTGTGGTTTACTGTGCTAATCCTTGTTTCTAGGGACAGGGAAGGACAGTGAGGGAAATTCTCCTTGTGCTATACTGTGCTAAAACATTGATCATCAACCATCTTTAAAAAAACATTTTTTCTAGGGACAGAAAACTATAGGTAGCGAGAGTGTCACTGTGTTTTACTGTGCTAATCCTTGTTTCTAGGGACAGGGAAGGACAGTGAGGGAAATTCTCCTTGTGCTATACTGTGCTAAAACATTGATCATCAACCATCTTTAAAAAAACATTTTTTCTAGGGACAGAAAACTATAGGTAGCGAGAGTGTCACTGTGTTTTACTGTGCTAATCCTTGTTTCTAGGGACAGGGAAGGACAGTGAGGGAAATTCTCCTTGTGCTATACTGTGCTAAAACATTGATCATCAACCATCTTTAAAAAAACATTTTTTCTAGGGACAGAAAACTATAGGTAGCGAGAGTGTCACTGTGGTTTACTGTGCTAATCCTTGTTTCTAGGGACAGGGAAGGACAGTGAGGGAAATTCTCCTTGTGCTATACTGTGCTAAAACATTGATCATCAACCATCTTTAAAAAAACATTTTTTCTAGGGACAGTAAACTATAGGTAGCGAGAGTGTCACTGTGGTTTACTGTGCTAATCCTTGTTTCTAGGGACAGGGAAGGACAGTGAGGGAAATTCTCCTTGTGCTATACTGTGCTAAAACATTGATCATCAACCATCTTTAAAAAAACATTTTTTCTAGGGACAGAAAACTATAGGTAGCGAGAGTGTCACTGTGGTTTACTGTGCTAATCCTTGTTTCTAGGGACAGGGAAGGACAGTGAGGGAAATTCTCCTTGTGCTATACTGTGCTAAAACATTGATCATCAACCATCTTTAAAAAAACATTTTTTCTAGGGACAGTAAACTATAGGTAGCGAGAGTGTCACTGTGGTTTACTGTGCTAATCCTTGTTTCTAGGGACAGGGAAGGACAGTGAGGGAAATTCTCCTTGTGCTATACTGTGCTAAAACATTGATCATCAACCATCTTTAAAAAAACATTTTTTCTAGGGACAGAAAACTATAGGTAGCGAGAGTGTCACTGTGTTTTACTGTGCTAATCCTTGTTTCTAGGGACAGGGAAGGACAGTGAGGGAAATTCTCCTTGTGCTATACTGTGCTAAAACATTGATCATCAACCATCTTTAAAAAAACATTTTTTCTAGGGACAGAAAACTATAGGTAGCGAGAGTGTCACTGTGGTTTACTGTGCTAATCCTTGTTTCTAGGGACAGGGAAGGACAGTGAGGGAAATTCTCCTTGTGCTATACTGTGCTAAAACATTGATCATCAACCATCTTTAAAAAAACATTTTTTCTAGGGACAGTAAACTATAGGTAGGGAGAGTGTCACTGTGGTTTACTGTGCTAATCCTTGTTTCTAGGGACAGGGAAGGACAGTGAGGGAAATTCTCCTTGTGCTATACTGTGCTAAAACATTGATCATCAACCATCTTTAAAAAAACATTTTTTCTAGGGACAGAAAACTATAGGTAGCGAGAGTGTCACTGTGGTTTACTGTGCTAATCCTTGTTTCTAGGGACAGGGAAGGACAGTGAGGGAAATTCTCCTTGTGCTATACTGTGCTAAAACATTGATCATCAACCATCTTTAAAAAAACATTTTTTCTAGGGACAGTAAACTATAGGTAGCGAGAGTGCCACTGTGGTTTACTGTGCTAATCCTTGTTTCTAGGGACAGGGAAGGACAGTGAGGGAAATTCTCCTTGTGCTATACTGTGCTAAAACATTGATCATCAACCATCTTTAAAAAAACATTTTTTCTAGGGACAGTAAACTATAGGTAGCGAGAGTGTCACTGTGGTTTACTGTGCTAATCCTTGTTTCTAGGGACAGGGAAGGATAGTGAGGGAAATTCTCCTTGTGCTATACTGTGCTAAAACATTGATCATCAACCATCTTTAAAAAAACATTTTTTCTAGGGACAGAAAACTATAGGTAGAGAGAGTGTCACTGTGTTTTACTCTGCTAATCCTTGTTTCTAGGGACAGGGAAGGACAGTGAGGGAAATTCTCCTTGTGCTATACTGTGCTAAAACATTGATCATCAACCATCTTTAAAAAAACATTTTTTCTAGGGACAGAAAACTATAGGTAGCGAGAGTGTCACTGTGGTTTACTGTGCTAATCCTTGTTTCTAGGGACAGGGAAGGACAGTGAGGGAAATTCTCCTTGTGCTATACTGTGCTAAAACATTGATCATCAACCATCTTTAAAAAAACATTTTTTCTAGGGACAGAAAACTATAGGTAGCGAGAGTGTCACTGTGGTTTACTGTGCTAATCCTTGTTTCTAGGGACAGGGAAGGACAGTGAGGGAAATTCTCCTTGTGCTATACTGTGCTAAAACATTGATCATCAACCATCTTTAAGAAAACATTTTTTCTAGGGACAGTAAACTATAGGTAGCGAGAGTGTCACTGTGGTTTACTGTGCTAATCCTTGTTTCTAGGGACAGGGAAGGACAGTGAGGGAAATTCTCCTTGTGCTATACTGTGCTAAAACATTGATCATCAACCATCTTTAAAAAAACATTTTTTCTAGGGACAGAAAACTATAGGTAGCGAGAGTGTCACTGTGTTTTACTGTGCTAATCCTTGTTTCTAGGGACAGGGAAGGACAGTGAGGGAAATTCTCCTTGTGCTATACTGTGCTAAAACATTGATCATCAACCATCTTTAAAAAAACATTTTTTCTAGGGACAGTAAACTATAGGTAGCGAGAGTGTCACTGTGGTTTACTGTGCTAATCCTTGTTTCTAGGGACAGGGAAGGACAGTGAGGGAAATTCTCCTTGTGCTATACTGTGCTAAAACATTGATCATCAACCATCTTTAAAAAAACATTTTTTCTAGGGACAGAAAACTATAGGTAGCGAGAGTGTCACTGTGGTTTACTGTGCTAATCCTTGTTTCTAGGGACAGGGAAGGACAGTGAGGGAAATTCTCCTTGTGCTATACTGTGCTAAAACATTGATCATCAACCATCTTTAAAAAAACATTTTTTCTAGGGACAGTAAACTATAGGTAGCGAGAGTGTCACTGTGGTTTACTGTGCTAATCCTTGTTTCTAGGGACAGGGAAGGACAGTGAGGGAAATTCTCCTTGTGCTATACTGTGCTAAAACATTGATCATCAACCATCTTTAAAAAAACATTTTTTCTAGGGACAGTAAACTATAGGTAGCGAGAGTGTCACTGTGGTTTACTGTGCTAATCCTTGTTTCTAGGGACAGGGAAGGACAGTGAGGGAAATTCTCCTTGTGCTATACTGTGCTAAAACATTGATCATCAACCATCTTTAAAAAAACATTTTTTCTAGGGACAGAAAACTATAGGTAGCGAGAGTGTCACTGTGGTTTACTGTGCTAATCCTTGTTTCTAGGGACAGGGAAGGACAGTGAGGGAAATTCTCCTTGTGCTATACTGTGCTAAAACATTGATCATCAACCATCTTTAAAAAAACATTTTTTCTAGGGACAGTAAACTATAGGTAGCGAGAGTGTCACTGTGGTTTACTGTGCTAATCCTTGTTTCTAGGGACAGGGAAGGACAGTGAGGGAAATTCTCCTTGTGCTATACTGTGCTAAAACATTGATCATCAACCATCTTTAAAAAAACATTTTTTCTAGGGACAGTAAACTATAGGTAGCGAGAGTGTCACTGTGGTTTACTGTGCTAATCCTTGTTTCTAGGGACAGGGAAGGACAGTGAGGGAAATTCTCCTTGTGCTATACTGTGCTAAAACATTGATCATCAACCATCTTTAAAAAAACATTTTTTCTAGGGACAGAAAACTATAGGTAGCGAGAGTGTCACTGTGGTTTACTGTGCTAATCCTTGTTTCTAGGGACAGGGAAGGACAGTGAGGGAAATTCTCCTTGTGCTATACTGTGCTAAAACATTGATCATCAACCATCTTTAAAAAAACATTTTTTCTAGGGACAGAAAACTATAGGTAGCGAGAGTGTCACTGTGGTTTACTGTGCTAATCCTTGTTTCTAGGGACAGGGAAGGACAGTGAGGGAAATTCTCCTTGTGCTATACTGTGCTAAAACATTGATCATCAACCATCTTTAAAAAAACATTTTTTCTAGGGACAGAAAACTATAGGTAGCGAGAGTGTCACTGTGGTTTACTGTGCTAATCCTTGTTTCTAGGGACAGGGAAGGACAGTGAGGGAAATTCTCCTTGTGCTATACTGTGCTAAAACATTGATCATCAACCATCTTTAAAAAAAACATTTTTTCTAGGGACAGTAAACTATAGGTAGCGAGAGTGTCACTGTGGTTTACTGTGCTAATCCTTGTTTCTAGGGACAGGGAAGGACAGTGAGGGAAATTCTCCTTGTGCTATACTGTGCTAAAACATTGATCATCAACCATCTTTAAAAAAACATTTTTTCTAGGGACAGTAAACTATAGGTAGCGAGAGTGTCACTGTGGTTTACTGTGCTAATCCTTGTTTCTAGGGACAGGGAAGGACAGTGAGGGAAATTCTCCTTGTGCTATACTGTGCTAAAACATTGATCATCAACCATCTTTAAAAAAACATTTTTTCTAGGGACAGAAAACTATAGGTAGCGAGAGTGTCACTGTGGTTTACTGTGCTAATCCTTGTTTCTAGGGACAGGGAAGGACAGTGAGGGAAATTCTCCTTGTGCTATACTGTGCTAAAACATTGATCATCAACCATCTTTAAAAAAACATTTTTTCTAGGGACAGAAAACTATAGGTAGCGAGAGTGTCACTGTGTTTTACTGTGCTAATCCTTGTTTCTAGGGACAGGGAAGGACAGTGACGGAAATTCTCCTTGTGCTATACTGTGCTAAAACATTGATCATCAACCATCTTTAAAAAAACATTTTTTCTAGGGACAGTAAACTATAGGTAGCGAGAGTGTCACTGTGGTTTACTGTGCTAATCCTTGTTTCTAGGGACAGGGAAGGACAGTGAGGGAAATTCTCCTTGTGCTATACTGTGCTAAAACATTGATCATCAACCATCTTTAAAAAAACATTTTTTCTAGGGACAGTAAACTATAGGTAGGGAGAGTGTCACTGTGGTTTACTGTGCTAATCCTTGTTTCTAGGGACAGGGAAGGACAGTGAGGGAAATTCTCCTTGTGCTATACTGTGCTAAAACATTGATCATCAACCATCTTTAAAAAAACATTTTTTCTAGGGACAGAAAACTATAGGTAGCGAGAGTGTCACTGTGGTTTACTGTGCTAATCCTTGTTTCTAGGGACAGGGAAGGACAGTGAGGGAAATTCTCCTTGTGCTATACTGTGCTAAAACATTGATCATCAACCATCTTTAAAAAAACATTTTTTCTAGGGACAGTAAACTATAGGTAGCGAGAGTGCCACTGTGGTTTACTGTGCTAATCCTTGTTTCTAGGGACAGGGAAGGACAGTGAGGGAAATTCTCCTTGTGCTATACTGTGCTAAAACATTGATCATCAACCATCTTTAAAAAAACATTTTTTCTAGGGACAGTAAACTATAGGTAGCGAGAGTGTCACTGTGGTTTACTGTGCTAATCCTTGTTTCTAGGGACAGGGAAGGATAGTGAGGGAAATTCTCCTTGTGCTATACTGTGCTAAAACATTGATCATCAACCATCTTTAAAAAAACATTTTTTCTAGGGACAGAAAACTATAGGTAGAGAGAGTGTCACTGTGTTTTACTGTGCTAATCCTTGTTTCTAGGGACAGGGAAGGACAGTGAGGGAAATTCTCCTTGTGCTATACTGTGCTAAAACATTGATCATCAACCATCTTTAAAAAAACATTTTTTCTAGGGACAGTAAACTATAGGTAGCGAGAGTGTCACTGTGGTTTACTGTGCTAATCCTTGTTTCTAGGGACAGGGAAGGACAGTGAGGGAAATTCTCCTTGTGCTATACTGTGCTAAAACATTCCTCATCAACCATCTTTGAAATCCTTGTTTTTTGGACAGTCAGGGAAATTGTCATTGTGCTATTCTGTGCGAAAGCAATCATCCTCAACCATATTTAGAAATCCTTAAGTAAAGGGACAGAGAAGGACACCTGAAGGTAGCCCTTATTGCTTTTTTCCCATCTCCCTGCAGGCCATCCATTAGAATGTCTGGAAGGCAAACAAGGAGAGGCAGACAGTCAGGAGGCAATAAAAGAGGGCAAGCAGGCTCTGTGTCTGGGGGCAACAGTGCTGGTCGTGGACGCGGTGCATTGTCTTCAGCACATGGCCATGGGACACGCTTGTCCTTCTTTTCGGCAGCTGGACATGTTGAGCCACATCATGTCGAAGACTTGGTAGAGTGGATGACCAAGCCCTCCTCCTCCTCCTCATCCTCTCTCACCCAGGCTCAGGGTACTGGCAAAGCAGCTGCCAAAGCGTCCTCTTCCCTGGTATCAATGTCAGACTCATCATCAGTCACTCCTTCCGTAGACCCACCATGTCCTCCTCCTGAGGAGTCCCCCGAACTGTTTGAGCACAGTGTTGGGTACATGCTCCAGGAGGATGCGTTTCGAAGGGTGTGATGATGAAACCCAGCTACAAGAAGGACACCAATCTGGCAGTCATGTTCCAGCAGCTGCAGCATACTGCCAGATTGGCTCCAGTGATGAGGAGGGAGGGGATGATGAGGTCACTGACT